>BPLR01005277.1:0-16563 GCA_021605095.1 Caerostris extrusa | reverse complement strand
ATTTCATAAGAATCAGCGTCGCCGCCTGAGAGTTGGCAACAAACAAATGACGAGAATTTTATATATTATATATATATATATATATATATATTATATATATTAAAAAATAAAAGTAATATTTTTCCAGTTTATATCTATGGTTCCTATCTCTAAAAACAACTTTACTTTTAGTAAGGCCTACTTCTAACATTATTACGCAGAATCGATTTAATATGATATAGATGGCGACAAAAAGGTTCAATATATGTCCCCGTAAACAAAATTTAATATCAATTTTTATCACTTTTAAAAGTTTTTATTCTTCTTTACTTAGAAGATACAAACGATGGGAAAGGATTTTAATGATAAATATTTCATATATTCTTGCATTAAATCCTCCAGGATTTTTGCATCGCTTTTTTCAAGTTTGGTTTGTAGCGGAAAATTTTATACTTTTCTCTGAATCCAATGTTAGAATTCTCTTGTGTCCACAAGAAAATGCATCATGTCAGTAGAAAAAAAGAAAATTTTCTGCACCACGCATAATTAATTATTCCTGCCACCGGCACCTTTAAAGAAGCAGCTTTAGATGTTCTTTTTATTATTTTTGTTACCTTTAGTGTTGTTACTCGAAATTTTTAGTAAATTTTTTTGCAAAAGTTTGTTGTTGAAACTAATCCGGCTTGAAATCTCTTTCAACAAATTTTGCAATGTCAGGAATCTATTCGGTCTGATGTCATGGAGTTTTGTTTTGATAAGGAAATTGGATAAGGAGGAGAAAATAAATATTTATAAGTTGAAATATATTGCTTGATTTTTGGATATTTACTGAATGTTATAAATTTCCTTCCTATCATTATTGCTATAAATAACTATTTGCAACAAAAATTAAATTAAAAATAAACATTATAATTGTACATTAAAGTATGAAACAATTCTGAAATCTCTGTTTATTATTAATTATTACTATTAATTATTATCCCAGACAATATGTTTCTTATTTATGTTACTAACTCTATTTTTAAAAATCTCTATTTAAAGATCAGATAATTTTTTTTTCTTATAGTTTTCAGTCTCAACGATTTTATTTTTCATTTTAATTTATTTGTATTTATGCGTCATAAAAATCATAAAACTGCAAACTTATAAAAAAAATAATTTTTTAAGAATTTGAATATATCTATACACATAAAATTTCCAAAAATAATTTTTCCAACTGAAAAGAAACAGAAAAATATTACTTTCCGCTTATATTTATGGTTCCAATCTCAAAAACAACTTCTTTTTAGCAAACTTAATTTCTACCATCATTACACAGAATCGGTTTAATATGATATAGATAGCGTTAAAAAAGGTTCAATATATGTCACAGTAAACAAAATTTAATATCTATTTTTTATCACTCTTAAAGTTTTTATTCTTCTTTTACTTAGAAGTTACGAAGATGGGGAAGGATTTTAATGATAAATATTTCATATATTCGTTGCATTAAATCCATCAGATTTTTTTATCAGTTCCTTTCAAAAACGCAATGGGCTGTAGTGAAAAATGTTATACTCTTTTTCTGAATCCAATGTCAGAACTTCTTCTGTGTCCACTAAAAAGTACATCACATAGTCAGCAAGAAAAAAAGAACATTTTCTGCACCACGCATAATTAATTATTGTGCCACTGGCAATTTTAAAGAAGAGTTTAGATGTTGCTGTTGTTCTTTATTTTTGTTTCTTTTTTAGTGTTGTTACTCGAAATTTTTGGTAAAAAGTTTGTTGTTGAAACTAATCCGGCTTGAAATCTCTTTCACAAATTTTGCAAAGTCAGGAATCTTTTCGGTCTGATGGTATAGCAAGTTTTGGTTGACAAGAGAATTAGATTGAGGAGGAAAAATAAATATTTATAAGATGAATGGACAACTATATTACTTGATTTGGAATATTTACAGCTTGTTATAAAATTTCCTTCCTTTCATTAATGTTATAAATAATTATTTGCACTACAATTTAATTTCGAAAAACAAAATACATATTAAAATTATACATTAAAGTCTGAAACAATGCTGAAATCTCTATTTAAAGATCAGATAATTTTATTACCTAAACATTAATATGGCTATTCACTATTACCCCAGACAGTATGCTTCTTATTTATGTTACAAAATTTATGAAATATCTATTTAAAGGTCAGTTGTTTTGAAATAAACATTAATATGACTATTCATTATTATCAATATGCTTCTTATTTATGTTACCAACTTATGAAATCTCTATTTAAAGATCAGATCAGTTTTTTCCTATAATTTCAGTCTCAACGATTTTATTTTTCATTTTAATTTATTTGTATTTATACATCATAAAAAAATCCTAAAACTGCAAACTTATGCGAAAGAAAGAAATTTTAAGAAATTGTGAATATATATATACATTTCAAAAATATTTTTTCCAACTGAAGAGAAATTAAAACATATTATTTCCGTTCATATTTATGGTTCCTATCTCAAAAAACAACTTCTTTTTAGCAAAGCTTAATTTCTTCCATCATTACACAGAATCAATTTAATATGATATAGATAGCGTCAAAAAGTTTTCGATAATATGTCACAGTAAACAAAACTTAATATCTATTTTTTATCACTCTTAAAGTTTTTATCCTTCTTTTACTTAGAATTTACGACGAAGGAAAAGGATTTTAATGATAAATATTTCATATATCCTTTGCATTAAATCCTCCAGGATTTTTTGTATCGTTCTTTTCAAAAAGCAATGGTTGCAGTGAAAATATTATACTTTTTTTTTTTCTGATTCCAATGTCTGAACTTCTGTGTCTACGAAAAGTACATCATGTCAGCAGAAAAGAGCATTTTCTGCACCACGCATAATTAATTATTCTGCCACTGGCAATTTTAAAGAAGAGTTTAGATGTCGCTGTTGTTCTTTTTTATTTTTGTTGCCTTAGTGTTGTTATTCAAAATTTTCAGTAAATTTCTTTTTTGGTAAAAAGTTTGTTGTTGAAGCTAATCCTGCTTGAAATCTCTTTTACAAATTTTTGCGAAGTCAGGAATCTCTTCGGTCTGATGGCAAGTGAGTTTTGGTTGACAAAAAAAAAGTAGATAGAGGAGAAAATAAATATTTATAAGATGAATGGACAAATATATTACTTGATTTGGAATATTTACTGCATGTTATAAATTTCCTTCCTCTCATTTATTATGTAAATACATATTTGCAATATAATTTAATTAAAAATAAATATTATAATTTTACAATAAAATATGAAACAATTCTGAAATCTCTGTTTAAATATCAGATAAGTTTTTGAAATAAATAACAATATGAATATTCATAATTATTGAAAAGTATTAAACTATTCCTTATCCATTATTAATATATATTAACTAATTAATATGCTTTTCATTTGTGTTACGAATTTATGAAATCTCTTTTTAAAGATCAGATCATTTTTTTCTTATAATTTCAGTCTCAACGATTTTATTTTTTCATTTTAGTATAATTGTATAAAATTATCATAAAAATTGCAAACTTATCCGCAAAAATAAATTTTAAGAAATTGAGAATATATATACATGTAAATTTTAAAAATATTTTTCCAACTAAAAAAGAACTAAAAAATATTGCCTTCCGCAAGGCCTAATTTCTACCATCATTACCCAGAATCGATTTAATATGATATAGATAGCGCCAAAAAAGGTTCAATATATGTCACAGTAAACAAAATTTATTATCTATTTTTCACATCTTAAAGATTTTATCCTTCTTTTACTTAGAAGATACGACGATGGGAAAGGATTTTAATGATAAATATTTCATATATTCCTTGCATTAAATCCTCCAGGATTTTGTATCGGTTTCTTTAAGAAAAAAGTAATGGTTGCAGTGAAAATGTTATACTTTTTTTCCTGAATCCAATGTTAGAACTTCTTCTGTCTTCTGTGTCCTCGAAAAGTGCATCATGTCTGCAGAAAAAAGAATATTTTCTGCACCACGCATAATTAATTATTCTGCCACTGTCAATTTTAAAGAAGAGTTTAGATGTTGCTGTTGTTCTTTTTATCGTTTTGGTATTAGTGTTGTTATTCGAAACTTTTGCTAAATTTCTTTTTTGGTAAAAAGTTTGTTGTTGAAACTAATCCGGCTTGAAATCTCTTTCACAAATTTTGCAAAGTCAGCAATCTTTTCGGTCTGACGACATAGCAAGTTTTGGTTGACAAGAAAATTAGATTGAGGAGAAAATAAATATTCATAAGTTGAATGGACAACTATATTACATGAGTTTGATATATAACTATTTTTATATTACAAATTTTAACATTATAAACAGTTTCCTTTCTCTCATTAAAGGTATAAATAATTTTACACTAAATTTAATTAAAAAAATTAATATTAATATTAATTATACATTAAAGTCTGAAACAATGCTAAAAATCTCTATATAAAGATCAGATAAGTTTTTAAATACACATTCATATGACTATTCATTATTATCCCACATAATAAGCTTCTTAATAATTTATGGAATCTCTATTTATAGATCAGATATATTTTTTTAAATATGCTTTAATAGGACTCTACATTATTATCCCACACAATATGCTTCTTATTTTTTAAACATCTATTTAAAGAACAGATAAGTTTTTAAATAATCATTAATATGATTATTCATTATTATCCCTGACTATATGCTTCTTATTTATGTTACTAATTTATGAAATCTCTATTTAAAGATCAGCTAAGTTTTTCATTAATATGTCTACTCATTATCGTCGCAGACAATGTGTTTCTTATTTAGGTTACTAATTAATGAAATCTCCATTTAAAGATCAGATAAGTTTTAAAAAAACATTAATATGACTATTCATTATTATCCTATACAATATGCTTCTTATGCTACACTCATGTCCATAAATTAAGGATAATTCAGAATCACACAGAAATTGAACTCTAAAATAAAAATTTCATCTGTAGAATTATCACACACATCTTGAAAAAGAATATGCAAATCACAGTTAAACCTCAAGATGGCGCGGATAGTACGTCACAATGAGAGTGTAAGAGAGGGGTATATAAGAATGGTGGCAAGGAAGTAAAATTGCTCTAAGCGCTTTAAAAGCCTTTCAGTGCAATAACCGCATAGTTATGGCACAAAGGAAGCATTTGGATGATTTTTTACGTGGTAGAATTATCGGACGACTGGAATGTGAACGTACCCAGCTGGAAGTATCCGAGGGGAACTTGGAATCGCCCAGAGTGTCATCTCCAGGCTTTGGCAACGATTCCAAGATGATGGTAATGTGGTAGATGTTACAGCACAGGTCGCCTACGAGTTACAACGCCGAATGAGGACCGGTATTTAGGAGTTACTGCCAAAAGAAACAGACGGAGCATAGCATCAGACCTGTCTCGTCAGCTGTCTTCAGCTACCGGTACGACAGTTTCAAGACAGACAGGGTACAGACGCTTAGGGCACATTGGTCTATATGCTCATAGGCCTGTCAGATGTGTTCCACTTGGTGCTACCGCAACTCACTGTCGCCTGCGATTAACCTGGAGTAGAGCATGCATTGTGAACACCGCAACAGTGGCCTTGTGTGATATTTTCCGACGAGTCCAGGTTTAGTTTGCAGTCTGATTCTCGCCGGACTTTCAAATGGAGAGCGCCAAGGCACCTTACCACCAGAGAACACCATTGAACGACACCGTTACGGTGGTGCAGGATGGCTCGTTTGGGGAGGAATTCATTGTTGGTTCCAGAACTGACCTGCATGTTCAGAGTGTAACGATGACAGGCCACATCTATCGGGATGTCATTCTGGAACAACATGTGCGTTTGTTTCCGGGGCGCCATGGGTGCTGAATTTCTGTTATGGATGACGACGCCCGTCCTCACCGTGCAAACATTGTAGACGAATGCCTTCAATTGGAGGATATCACCCGTATGGATTGGCCAGCATACTCACCGGACTTGAATCCAATAGAACATGTGTGGGATATGCTTGGCCGGCGAATTGCAGCCCGTCAACCCCCTCCCACCTGTCAACCGGAACTTCGGAGGGCATTGCTTGATGAGTGGTGTAATATTCCCCAAAATCTGATTGATAATTTGATACTCAGCATGCCTAGGCGTTGTAAGGCCTGTATTGCATCGTCCGGGAGACATACTCCATATTAACCATCATACTAACCATGTCATCATACCATCATGTAACTGTTTTGTAAATAGGTTCTGTTTTGAAATTTACTCCAGGGAGTAAAAATCGCAATTTTATTAATTATGTCAAACATATAGCATCTTTTTTTTGTTCTTTACCTTTGTTTAATAAATTTTTCCTGAATACACTTTTGTCACTTTCTTTGCCTGAACTTCATTATCCTTAATTTATGGACATGAGTGTACTATTATTTGAAGATCAGTTATGTTTTTAAAATAAACATTAATATGACCATTCATTATTATTCCATACAATATGCTCCTTATTTATGTTACGAATTTATGGAATCTCTATTTAAAGATCAGATAAGTATTTAAAATAAACATTGCCATGACTATTAATTATTATCCAAGACAATATGGTTCTTATTTATTTTACTAATTTATAAAATCTCTATATAAAACTTTTATATGTTTCTATATTTAAATTTATAATCAGGAATATCCATCTATTCATTATATAAATATTTAAATATATAACTTCTACTATTAATAAATGTTAATGACGGTATATAATATCATAAAATATTGAATATAAAAATCAAATGTTAAGGTATATAAGAGTTAAATTAAATTTATTAATTAAATTTTCTTCTTATATTCATAGAATTAAATATTAAATTATTCAAAATCTTTATCATTTTATTGTAATGAATGAGATTTCAATGATATTTACATGTGTTGCATATTAATCATTTTAATGCACTGTCATGCTATGCATGTAAAAAGAGTTTCAAATTTGTAGAAAGCTCCTACAATGTCTCAATTTAATAATGCAGCGTCATATATTATTTTTCTATTTAGCAACGTATTCGATTATTTTATGTTAGTTTATTAAATTTTGCAGATACATCTTTTTTATTTGAAAGAATAATACTATTTGTGCATGATAATGTATAACTTCAGGGTTACAATTGTAAATAATATATGCAGTTGAAAAACAAAAAGTACACTGTAAAACAAAATCAAAAATATGATAATGCAAAAATAGTAATCATAAAGTAGTAAGTGTGCTACTACTAATAAAAAAAAATAATAATAGTATGGCAAACATTTAACAAAATTGTCAAAAAAAATGAAAAACCTGTTTGAAAAAGAAAATCAAGTAAAAGAGTCGACTCTTACATTTAAAGATTTTAAATATATATTAAGTTTCTATCTTGGATACCTCAACTCTACATGAATAATAGAACAGTAATGGACAGATGAAAATTTGTCCATTACTGTTATGTTCATGTAGATTTGGAGATTCGTGTATAGATAGATCGTATGTGCTAGATTTGTGTATTTTTGGATAGCTATTACATGTCTATGTTACGGTCTACTCATGTTCCTGTCTATGTTCGTATTTAAATCTTTCCAGAAACTGAAATTAAAAATTTTTGTATTTCAGTTTTATAAAAATTTTTGTTTATTCTTCGCGGAATAAAGGAAACTATAAAGTAACTTATCAGGTTATACAGTAAGTTCTGTCTTTTTTTAATGAATAATCATAAGGTTTCAACTTCCAACTTTCTATGATAAGATTAAGATCCTCAATAAAAAAATTTTTTAGTCCTAAAACAATGGCTTAGACGTCATTCAAGGAATATCCAATTGCTTTGATGTGGTCCGCATCCAAAACAAGATTGTTTTTTGAATGTGTGGTGGTAAAGGAAAATAATTGTTTATTATGAGTAGTTAAGTGACAATTCAACAATAACTGTAAAAAGTTTACTGTCAACATAAGAAGCTTAGCAACGTTATCTAAAACAAAATGCGATAACGTTTACTTCTCTCGCTAGATCTTTTAATTTTATATGTTTATTAATTTAAAACAGTAGCAATGAGAAGCAATGTTTAAAATTGAACGATAGCATCATTATAATGGTATGGTAAAAACTTAGTGCAATTAGTAAAACAAGTAATATGAAAAAACAATTTTTTAAAGTCAATTCCTACTTTTTCACTCTATTGCAGAAAGTCCATTATAAATAATTTTCATCCATTTTTTAAGTTTATTTGGGGCCCTCTATTGGTAGATATAAGCAATTTAAATCTAAAAAAAAAAATTAATGAATTAAATTTAATTATTGAATTAATATTTGAAAAAACTGTATTAACATTAAGTGTCATAGACTACAATTTAAAAAATATATTTGAACTTGAGTGGAGGAATAAAAGTATTTTATGAACGATTGAAAATTTGAACAAGATATATATAGGGAGAGAGTGTGAGCTAGTAGAAGGCTTTGAATAACGGCACGGAGAAGCTGGTGGTAAGGAGACATTGAAAATAACAGTGTCGTTGATTAAATAAATGTATTTTTGTTTAAGATTTTAGTTTAATTTTTGTTCTCTGAATTTCTGATAATTTAGGACAGAGCGTGACTTTAAATGCAATTAATTTTTTTGTTTTCGAATAATGTGAGCTAGTCGTTAATTACACAGATATTTTAATATAAATGCTAATAAGTTTTGAGTTAAGACCAGATTTCGTTCCTTTAAAGGTTTGACCACTGCCAAAAGTAAAGTACAACTTCCTAAGAGACGTCCCAACGAAGTGACCCCTCCAAAAGAACCTCTGCGCCTTTGCCACATCTCCAGCATCTGAGAGGCATCACGGTGCCCTGATGACAGCCATGCTGCTGTGCTTCGCCACTGCTGCCTTTCCCAGCTTGCAGCACATGGGATCGCACAAATTAGACAAGGTATTTTTTATTTAATATTTATCATAATATTAGATTATAAAGTTCTATCGTGTATTGGTGCGCAATACAATCGAGAAAAAAATATTTATAGATCCGACAGGGTGTTTCAGCTCCAGATTTATAAGCTTCTAGGAGAGGTAGGATACACTTAGGTGACTCAGATAATGTAGTACGAAATGTAACATCACATAATGTGGTACAAAATGCTTTGCTGACTCGTGTATTGAGATAAACTACCACCAGGGATGAAAGAATACCACGTAAGTTTTTATTTCAATGGCAAGGCAATACAAAAAAGAAGAAAAATACAGAATAAAAAAAAGAATAAGTAAATGCACACAAAATAATTTAACAAAACTGACCGCAGTCATTGCCATAAGAATAGTTCTTTAACTTGCAAGTATCACCGCTGCCTCGGATTCACCTTGAAGTGCCAAGTAACGATGTAGATGAGCTCCGTTCATTAGTTCTACTAAATCACAAAGAGGGTAATGTGGTTAATCGGAAATCCCAATACGATGTAGATGTTCACCCAAGCAGTCATGACCTGTTAAAAGATGGAACTGAGCAATAGCTACACGACGTGAGTCGCTTGGAACTGTGAGAAGATCCTCAACTTTTCATCGCTTTGTCTATATTAGGAAGAGCAACTGCAATTCTAATTTCTAGTCAAAAATTTGTTTATATACAGTTTTATGGAATAGTGTGGTCTTTTTGATTGAAATAAGTCACCAACATTTCATTGCAACGGTTAGGATATCAGCAAGAGCTCATGCCGGAAACTGTAGACCACTTAGCCGTTCAGAACGTTGCTCAAGATGCACCACTATCAGGTAGGTCTACATTGCACCCAAAGTTAATATGCCGGGTTTTTTTTATCAATGCTCTTGAAGATGAGAAACATAATCAACAGTAACAAAGATGAATTACAGATGCATGTCGTTTTTATGCTGAATCCTCCAGATATTGTAGAAGGACATCCCGGCATGACGCGATAAAGATATCATACTCAAATTGAATTGTTCTGTACCAGACAGTCGCATCAATGTGCGGAATGAAGTCTTTCCGAAATGCTCGACTCTTCCGCGTCCTTGCAATGCCATCTGAGTCTGGAAAGCATCTTCAAACTAGCATTATTAGATAATCCTGAATCATCTAGGTACACTTTACTCATAATAGAGATTGATAAACCTGGTGCTGAGACAGCCTGTATTAATCAGTATCAACAAATAAAAATTAACTTTCGACTCTTAATTATTATCTCACACGAATTTTAAGTTTCATTAAACAATTTTTTTACCCGATATTAGATATTTTACGTATGTAAACTTTTATTCTTTAAAAATTAGTCTTTTATGTTTATTTAAATATTCATTAGATATCAGTTTTTATGTGGGAAAACGCTTTCAGGAGGTATTTTGAGGAAGGTATTGCCCGGTATTCTCTTAACAGTGGAAAAAAAAAATCACTAAAATAAAAAGCAGTCCGATCAAAATCCTATTGTAAAGCTACCATGAATGAATGGCTTTTAAAAATATATGAGTAGTTACTGCAATTAATATCACATGCGAAAATTAAACTTGAGTTGTTGACTCATCTGTTAGGTATGCAAAATTCCACTGAGCTATGAATTAGAAAAATACCATTCAGCTTTTTGTCTATCATTTAGTTTTGTCTATCATTTAGTTTTTTATAAATATTAAAATATATTCGTTAAATAGAGAAAACATAAAACCAAATATGACTATTGATTTAAAAAAAAAATTGTTAATAAAATAAGGTATTTTTAAATGTGGAATATTTTTATTCGTCATGTATAAAATGGGTCTTATAATTTGCATTGCATAAATCTACAATTGCATAATATTGCATATATGTTACCTAATACTTTAATAAAATTCATATATAATGAAATTACATTTATTACATAGATTTTAATTTCATTTTTACTATTTGGCAATATGTAATTACTTTATTATTATTTAATAATAATGCACATATATTAAACAATAATAATGGCAATTTTATTGCATTATTAATTAAAAATTAGAATGCCAATTATTTATTAATTGACAATATGTTATTACAATTTTCAATTTTAATTATATTGTTTGGCAATTTTGTTGTATTGTTTTTCTATAAAGATTTAAAGTATAAAAAGAAATTTCTTCGACATGGGCATTATGTGACAAACTCTTGCATTATAAAAAAATATCCTTTGTAAATATTTTTTTACTATTTATATTAGCTAGGAAACCATAAGTTGTGTTATGAAAGGACAGTTATGTAAATTATTAGAATTAATGTGGTGTGGTTTATTTCTCTAGTCATTTTTTTGCTCACATTGAGCTAGTTAGACCGTGATCTTTAGGTTAACGTGGATTCAGCACCACTAACAAAACATCAGTGCCACCGTCAGAATTCGAACTAGTAGCCTATAGTACCAAAGCCCAGAGCTCTAGCCTATTGGCCCTCAGGCCGACAGGACTAATGTGTAATAGGCTGTAAGCAAAATACTATATTGAGGATTGCTTATTCCTTTCTGATATTTTTTTTCAATGTATATTGTCGTGGCATAGTGAAAATTATCTTTTGAAAATTTTTTATCTCATGATATGCGTTGCATTACAAGTTAACCTCAATTGGTGATTTTTTAAAAATAAGCCTATTTAAATATTTTTTATTTATAACTTAAAATTTGTTTTAATTCTAACTACACCGAATATTTTCTAGAACTAATTTTTTTTTTCCACTCATATTAAGTGAAAAAAAAAAAAAGCATTCGATTCTTGTTTACAGCCCATGATTTATGATTAAAGTACAGAAGTAGAACGGAAATTAATTTTGAAAACTGTAATCTAATGACTTTATTACACAATGTATATATGTATATATATGTTAACTTTCAGTTAAGAAAAAAAAAAAAAGTGGATTTGCCATAGCTTGATTTTAAAAATATCTTTATAGATACTTCCTAGTAATATTTTTGCTCGAAATAATTTAGTTTAGTTGTTCTAAATATATATATATTCATTAATGCATTTTTATCCATTATTACATGCTTCAAAGTACAACCTTCCCCATGCTTATCCTACAACGCAAATAAAAGCATATTCCCACATTTAATCTTTATTTCTAAGGACAGGAAAGCCGTTCCGAAATACAAATATTACCGAGACGAAGTCCAAAAAGAATAAATCTCGAATATCTGTTACCACATGCAGAAAAAAAAGCGAACATTACGGATAAATAATTATTTTCCCATGCACTCTAAACAACCGAAAACCATCTATTTCGGAGTCACTATAATGCGTTTTCCCTTCAATAAAATCTATGCACCAATAAAAACTATTGCAATCTGTTTTATATATTCCTCCTTTCATAACAATCCATTTTCTTCAATATATATGAAGGATACCAAGACGAAACCTTGAAGACAGAGATACAGAAATAACAGAGTGGATTCACATAAGGTGCCACGGACACACCTTCCACTAATCAATTTGGTATCCTACCGCGACCATTGTCAGCCACATGAATAAATACCTACTCAAGCCAACGAACCAATTTCATAAAGGCCTAAAAATGCGATCTGCTAATGCATTGTGGAGAGAGAGAAGGTGGTCTTTTCGTAACAGTGAGGAACAAATGGAAATTTACATGCCACGCTAGCAGAATAAAGGATTGTAATGAGATTTATTGAACGATGTCTTTTATTCTTGTCTTCGATGCTAATTTATAGAGGACGCCGTGGCTAATTTGTTGAAGTTGCGTCCCGTGGTGCCGTTTCCCATTCATGTTCGGAATGGATGTTCCATTGTAAATTATGATGATTCTTTCGCCTTATAGATGGGCCTGAAGGGGCAATTAGAGCAGGATATTCAATTTGTGAATGGGTGCTTAGTGTTGTGAGTTCTAATGATTTGGTACTTGGAAAAATATTGCTCAATTGATGGCTATTATTTATCTCATTTTCTTTTGATTATTAATCTGTTCTTTTTTTCAATTTTACAAATAAAATATATAAAGTCATTTAATATTTTACTCTTTTATCAATTTGTTTTAATTTTTCTTTCAATTTATTTCAGCAGTTTTTGAATGCTTATATTATTACTGGGGTTTACAGTTTTAATGAATATTTTTAGATATAAAAGAGCCGTAATTCCGAAAAGATGTGCAATGATTTACTTCAAGAAGATTTTTATTATATTTTATCTCGGTTTTCCTGAATTGTACAGTGTTGCTTTTTCAACAGAATTTTACTGACGTAAAATTTAACATGATAACTTCTCATTTAGTAATGGTATAATAAATTTTATTTTACATTTTTACTTGTGTGAATAAATGAAAAAGAATTGAATACAGATTTTTAAATATAGTTTCAATTTTCTTTTTAGGCAAAACGATCTTTATTTTAATGCGTTGCTATGAAAGATGTTGTTATTTCAGATAATTTGTAAGCAAAAGTATTTCGTTTTTATTTCTCCATGCTGTTGCGGCCTGATGGCCAATTGGCTAGCATTCTGGCCTTCGTTACCTCAGGCTTCATGTTCGAATCCTAGCGGTTGCATCGATGTATATTAGTGGTTCGAATCCACGTTAAACGGTAGGTCTCAGTCTAATTAATCCAAATTGTGCACAAATATGACCCTACAGAGAGAAACCAACCCAATTTGCCATTGCTTGACTTCAAAATATATTTGTAATACTTCAAGAAATATTTTTGCTTGAAATAATTAAGTTTTTAGTTATTGTAAATTTATATTCAGTCATCAATGAATATATCCATTGATTATACGTTTATTACATGCTGAAAAGTACTACATTCCGAATCCTATCCTGCAACGAAAATAAAAGTTTATTCCTACATTTAATCTTTTATTTCATAAGGGGAAGGAAGCCATTCCAAAATACATATATTACCGAGACGAAGTCCAAAAGGAATAAATCTAGAATGTCTGTTACCACACACAACAAAATGAGAACCTATGGATAAATATTGTTCCATCCAGACTAAACAAGCGAAAACCTTCCATTTCGAGTCACTATAATGCATTTCTCTTCAATAAAATCCATGCACATCCACCAATAAAAATTGCCATCGCAATCTGTTTATATATTCTTCTTTTCATACCAGTCCATTTTCTTCAATATTAATACAGACATATGAAGGGATACCAAGACGAAAACCAAAGACAGAGATACGAAATAACATACAGTATTCACATAGCAGCCCACGGACACACCTTCCACTAATCAATTTGGTATCCTACAGACACATTGTCAACCACATAAATAAATACCTACTCAAAGAAGCAAACGAACCAATTTCATAAATGCCTAAAAATGCATCTGCTACTGCATTGTGGAGAGAGAGGTGGTCTTTTTTCATAAACCATGTAACAGTGAGGAACAAATGGGAATTTACAAGCCACGTTAGAAGAATAAAAGATGGTAATGAGATTTATTCAACGATATCTTTTATTCTTGTCTTGGATGCTAATTTATAGAGGATGTTATCGCCATTGACTGAACGTTAGATGCCGTGGTGCCTTTCTATTGTTAAGTGTTCCGTTGTAGTTATGATATTCTTTTTTTGCCTTGTAGATGGGCCTGAAGGGCAATTAGTGCAGGATATTCAATTTGTGAATAGGTGCTTGAGTAAGTTCCAAAGATTTGAATTGCTTGAAAAAAAAAATATTGGTCAATGGATGGCTATTATTTATCTCTTTTTTGGTTATCTGTCTTTTTCAATTTTTAAAAAATAAAATACATTTAGTCATTTAATGTTTGACTCGTATAATTTGTTTTTAATTTTCTTTTCATTTTATCTTAATTTTTTTGAATGATTGTATTATAATTGGGGTTTTTACAACTTTAATGAATTTTATTTAGATAAGAGGAATAATTCCGAAAAGATGTATGTCCTATATTCTTGAATTTTGTGTGTAATGGGTAATAGTTGATTTTGCCATTGTTTTGGTGACCTTATGGCCAGTAAACTAGCTCTTGCCGTTATTTTAATAAAAAGTTAATCCTGCCATTGGTATGAATGTTTGTTGGTGGTTCAGAATTTTTTTTAAATTGTACACAAAAATGACCTAGAGCACAAATCAAATCCAATGTTTAGGCCTTGCTAATATCTATAGTATTTCTTATTTTGCTTGAAATTATTTAGTTTGGATTACTATAAATTGATATTCAGGTCATCCATGTGTTTATATCGATTTACTATACATTGACCACCTGCTACAAAGTATTGCATTTCACATTTTATCCTACAACGCAAACAAAAAGCATATTCATACATTTAATCTTTAATTTCCTGCAAAGAACCGTTCCAAAATACAAACATTATTGAGACGAGGAAGTCCAAAATGAATAAATCTAGAATGTCTGTTACCCGCTAAAATAAAAAGCTAACATTACGAATAAATAATTATTTTCCCATGCACACTAAGCAACCGAAAACTCATCCATTTCAGTCACTATAATGCATTTCTTTCCAATAAATCCATGCACCAATAAAAACTGCTATCATAATCTGTTTATATATTCTTCCTTTTCATATCAGTCCATTTTCTTCAATATGAACGAAAACCAAGACGAAAACCAAAGACAGAAATGAAGTAACAAACAGGATTCGCATGGCAGCCACGGACACACCTTCCACTAATCAATTTGGTATCCTACGGTGACACATTGTCAGCCACATGAATAAATACCTACTCCAAGCAAATGAACCAATTTCATAAGAAGCCTAAAAATCTCTGCTAATGCATTGTGGAGAGAGAGAAGGTGGTCTTTTTCGTAACAGTGAGGAACAAATGGAAATTTACAAGCCACGCCAGCAGAATAAAGGATGGTAATGAGATTTATTTAACGTGTCTTTTATTCTTGTCTTCGATGCTAATTTATAGAGGACGCGTTATCGCCGTGGCTAATTTGTTGACGTTGCGTCCCGTGGTGCCGTTTCCCATTCATGTTTGGAATGGATGTTCCATTGTAAGTTATGATGATTCTTTTGCCTTGTAGATGGGCCTGAAGGGCAATGTAGTGCAGGATATTCAATTTGTGAATGGGTGTTTAGTGTTGAAAAATTGATTTGGTTATGGAAAAATGTTGCTCAATTGATGGCTATTATTTACACTCATCCATAATTAAAATAATGAAGTACAGGCGTAAAGAAAAAGAGATAGAAGCAAAAACAAATGGGACTTATTTGTAAAATCTATTTATTAAACAAAAGGTAAAGAGCAAAAGATGCTATATGTTTGACATAATTAATAAAAATTGCGATTTTTTCTCTGGGGCAAATTTCAAAAAAATGAACCTATTTTACAAAAAACAGTATAATATGTTTAGTATGATGATTAATATGGAGTATGATTTCGGTTGATGCAATACAGGCCTTATAACGCCTAGGCATGCTGGTATCCGGTTGACAGGTGACGGGCTGCAATTCGTCGGCCAAGCATATCCCACACATGCTCTATTGGATTCAAGTCCGGTATGCTGGCCAATCCATACGAATTTGATATCCTCAAGTGAAGGCATTCGTCTACAATGTTTGCGGTGGGCGAGGGCGTTGTTATCCATAAACAGCACCCATGGCGCCCAAACAAACGTATATGTTGTTGAAACATCGATAGATGTGTACAATCAGCGTAATGTG
>BPLR01005276.1:0-47861 GCA_021605095.1 Caerostris extrusa | reverse complement strand
AAATTTTTATGCAAATCTTGACCACATCCCGAATGATGGAAATTCGTAATCTTCCGAGATACGATTTTTCTCTGCCGGAGAATGCTAACGCCCCAGGGCGGTCTTATATACCCCCATAATTACCCTAGACCAGGGGTCGGCTTAGCACTTTTTGAGTCGGAAGAGCCAAAAAAATGGCAATTTCAAAATTTCAAAGTTTTAAAGAGCCACAAAATTTTTCTTGCCAAATAATAAATAACAAGGTGGTCTGTAAAGTTCGTAGGCTGACACATAGATGGCGCTGCTAGTATTAAATCCCATGATTTTTAGTTGGCCCTAACCTTCAAAAGACACGTGTATAAATTTGATAGCTATTGCGCTATTAGCATTTTTAATGAAGTTATAGCATTTTTAGTGCATCACGTGCAGTCTACTCAATGACTGTCGATAGGGCTCCGGTGTGAAATGATGGAGCCATGTTTCAACTTAATGTCACATATCGCCGCAAAAATTCGGGTTTTTTAAGATTGTACAGCTCCAAACACTGCTTAGAATCATCCATTCGTTATTGTTTCGGGTGGATTGTGAGCTCACGCGGCACCCATTTTGAACAGAGCTTTTGCATATCCTAAATATTCATTCAAGATATGTCCAACACGTTCCTTTGATATCTTTAGGTCTCAGCTATCTCAATCCACTTCACTTTACGGTTATCAGAAATTGTTTTGGGGACTTTTTGATGTTTTCGTCAGTAACAGCCTCTTTGGGCGTCCCTGCATGTACAGTCCTCGGTGCTCATGTCGCCCCCTTAAATTTAGCAAACCACTTCTCTACGGTTGATTTTTTCTGGTGCAAAGTCCGAATAATGTTTATCAAGCCAAGCAGGCTTCAATAGTATTTTTTCGCCAAAAGCAATGCTTTATTAACACATGAAATTCCTTTTATCCATTTTTCAAACTAACAAGTTGCTTCACTAAAAGGCTATAACTCACATACTAATAGTGCAACAACAGCTGTCAAATTTATACACATGTCTTTTGAAGATCAGGGCTAACTAAAAACTTATATGGATTTAATACTAGTAGTGCCGATTTAATAATACTAGTCCACCTGTTAGTAACGCATAAATAAAGTTTTTGTTAAAAAAAACTTTATCTATTTATTCATAAGAAATATATCTATTTATTCATTATATCATTCTATTTATTCATTATTAGATAATTACTTATTATTTAAGTAAAAAATTAAAACAATTAAACATTTACTTGCAACACTAACTTGTACTTCGATAACAAACAATTGAACAAACATGGCTTTGCAACAATGAACAATTGAACAATGCGATGGCTTTGCATGGTTATTCAAGTAGAAAATTTAAACTTTTACTAAACGAATTAATTTGTACTTAAAATAAAAAAACCAATAACATACATTTGAGCAAACAAATTCAATGGGAGCATTGGCTTTGCATGGTTTTAGAAAGTTTGGATAAATTTGGCTCATAACTTGTTGCTTTAAGTTTCATACACGACTCTAAATTTTCGTTAGTTGGCTTCTTACTTATTTCTTTTAATTATATTCATGCAAGAAAACGCTTGCTCGCACGAATATGTCGATCGAAGATAGTCAGCACTCAAATGCCAACTTCTTCACCTCACTGTAACAATCTGGAAAGACTATTCCATGCGTCGAATATAAGGAAAAGCCTCAACTCGCGGCATTTCTCTTTTAAAGCTGTCCACTTTTGTTGTGTACATGCCACATACATTTCTTTGACCTCAACTTGTTTTTCACTCTGTAAAATTTTTCCACTCCACAAAGCTTTCACTTTTTAAATCGATCAATTGCATTTCTAGAGATCCAGTATCAATTCCAAATGGCTCAATGTGGATTTGTTACTATTTGTGCTGAGAGGATTTACTATGAATACTAGAGTGTTTTTGTTGGTTTTGATTTTCTGAAATCTATCAAAGCAAATTCATCTTTAATTTTTTTTATAACTGTGCTGGAGTACCTCGTGTCAGCAACAGTTGCACTAGTTTTCTTACGATATTGCTTTAGAAATTGAAAAATGGTGTAATATACCGCTCTGAATATCTTCTGCAAAAAGAATTAATTTTTCTTCAAAAACAAACCAATTCTTCTTACCAAAAACGTAGTCTGGGTTTCC
The DNA here is from genome assembly GCA_021605095.1 of Caerostris extrusa. Classification (NCBI taxonomy): domain Eukaryota; kingdom Metazoa; phylum Arthropoda; class Arachnida; order Araneae; family Araneidae; genus Caerostris; species Caerostris extrusa. The sequence continues at coordinate 45,712 of BPLR01005276.1, read as the reverse complement.
CTTTCCTTACAGTTTTAGATTCAGCTCATTTAATTTCGCTGTGATATCCACTATAAAAGTAAAATTTTAACCATTTGCCGTTCTGTAACTCAGGGTGATTAATGCCTTTTATTTAGAATGTATTTATTTCATTCAAGCACAAGCAAAAACGTTTTAACACCTTTACTCTTTGGAAAGTCATCACACTTTATTGTGAAAGAAGGAGGTCGGAATACTGAGTCTCCATTTCGTTTAAGAATTTTTTAAACTGACGATGGTAGAGTGCTTAACGACAAGACGCTGTTAACAATCTTGATTTCCAAATTCATGACCTCAAAGCCATTTCGGCCGGAAATGATCGGGCACAAAGCGCTTCTTGGTGTATTATGCAGTGAAACGTAAGAATTTCGTGGTTTATTTTTGCTCTGAATCGTTGGTGCCCCTTTATTTCCTGTCATACTTCTGGCTCCATCAGTTGCTATTGAAACGATTTTATTTAAATCGATCTTTATTGTCTTCAAAAAGACATTTTTTGCACGGCATTCGCTATATCTTCCCCGTCTAGTTTGTCCCGAGAGCGGTAGCAATCTAGAAATTCTTCTTTTGGACCTTTGGGAAGATATATACCTGAGAAAAAGGGCAACTTGTGCAGTGTCTTTTATGTCACAAGACTCATCTATAGCCAGTGATAAGGTGGAAAGAAGAAAGTTTATGTCTTCCATCTGCAAATATGTTACATTTGAAGATATTTTAGCTATTCTATCTTGTACTGTTTTAGCGGATAGTGGCAAATCTTTGATTTTTTTTTTTTTTTTCAAAATTTTCTGAGTTTTGTTTTTGAAAAATCACGAAACAGTTCTTCAGATTCCTCTCGTTAATCGGTTCAGAACGATTTTAAAACGGGTTTTTTATAAAATAAATAATATTTGCATATGGAACTAAAGAGCCGCAGTTTCACATCAAAAGGCCGCAGGTTGCCGACCCCTGCCCTAGACGAACTGGCTCAGTTGTCAGAGACACCCTGACCTGTTCCTTTAGTCATCATTTCTAGCAGCTGCAACTCCATCCTGTGGTGTTTTTTATTTTTTTGGTTTCTTCTTTTATTTTTTAATTATTTTCTTTACTTTTTACTTTTTAAATTTCTTTTTTTCTTAATTTATATTTTTTATTATTGAAATTCTCTGATTTACTCAAGTTGCTCTTTAATTTTGTTTTGATCTGGTAATTTGGGACAGACCTTGGTTACTTACTGCTTTGTTGTTTATTAATGTTTTTTATATCAAGCCTTGAGACCCTCTCTGCTGAGAGGTTAGGCCCATATAAGGCCACGGAACGCCGTAAAACCTCAAATTGACTGACATTTGAAGCAAGATTATTTTTTAATTCTCCGATATTGGTAATGTCAACTTGATGCACCTGTTCTCCATATTCTGTAAACCTCCAACTGATATATAAGATGAATGAATTTGATGATGTTTAGAATGTTCTGATTTTCTGAAATATAAATTACTATGAGATCATAATTTTGCATTGTCTACTGCCTATCAATTTCTACGTAAAGCAGTTAATTTTTGTTTGTATTATTAATTAATTTCTATGAAATAGTTTGTTGCTATGGGTACGTTCACTTATGGAACAGAATATCCTCCTTTTGATTTAACTTTGAGGAGGTTCAAACACAACCCAGGAGATGTTAGATCAAAATTGTGGTACCAAAATTAAGTATCAAGAACCTTATAAAAACTGAGATAAAAACTAGCCTACTAAAAAGTTAACTATTGAGATGAATAAATAGAAAACGTTTTTAACACTGATGAAAAGTTCTTATTTAAACAAAACATAGTTGAAATTTTTACTCCATACATATCGTATTTCGATATTTTTAAATGTAGCCTCACGGAAATAGTTTCAAAAAAGCAATTTCAAAAAGATTTTGACAGGGGGAAGACGTCAATGCAAAGTTTCTCTGATTAATAAAAAGGAATTAAAATCAAGTCATATTTTTTTCTTTTCAAACCTAGTCCAGAAACATTGATAATGTATTCATTAGATACAAATATTGAAAAAAAAAGTTTTTATTTAAATGAGAAATATTTGAAACTTGTACTATAGTCATTAGCGTATTTCAAATGTTTAAATACATTTTGTCTTAATTAAAAATGGTTTTAAAGAAGTTATTTAAAAAAAAAAGATAGCAATTATAATATATCAGTGTGATATTCTCTGGTTTATGAAATAAATTATGATAATTTTGTTTTTAAAAATTTTAAAAGCGAAATTTAAAATATAATAATTTATTCATTTATAATCCCCATTTTAGTACTACTGCCCACATTTAGTTTTATTTAAAAAAAAGAAATTGAAATTTTATCCTTACCCTTTTACATCTTCACGATGGCTTAAAAACGTGCATATTTTACGTGATAAATTAAATCTTTCAAATTTAAAATTGTTGGGAGATGATATTTTTGTTTAATGTATTCAAGTTATGCATTAGATTTTGTTAAGAATTATCTACAAATTACTAGTCAGAAATAAAAGTGACAAAATTTCGATAACATGCAATTGGTTATAATGCATAAACTTCCAGCAATATGCAGAAACTTTTGATATTTTTTACAGGCGACAAAACTTGGCATGATATGCAAAATAATATACATATCACACCAACAATCCATAACTATGTAGAAGATACAGTGAAAGATTTATGGATATTCTCTTGGTGTTCTTGATGATTTAAATAACCAAACAAAAATCTTCGAACTATATAGGGTCCTATCCTTGAAAATCAGCAATCATATTTTGCAATTTCGAAACGGCTGAGTATATAAAAAACTTTAACATAATATCCAAAGGACATGAAGGTGATTAGTTTTTGCTTCTGACAAAGGAATATCTTCAAAGAATTGAATGCTTTGTGCTTTCAATCACAAAAGAAAGATTCATCAAGGGGTACGTTTCTCAAATGGCTCATCATCATGCAGCAGCTGCAAAAAAAGTTGTTGAAACTAAACTTATTTTTGATGACAATGCCTCTAAACTTTTAATAAGTCGGATGATTTTATACATACACGTTAAGAGTATGATCTTTTAATTAAACTCAGATAATAAGGACGGCAATCTACGATTTGAAATAATCTGTAAAAAGCTGAAACCTAAAAATTTTTTTTAGCAAAAATAACATATTCAATTATGGTTATTTGTAAGTTGCTTTTAAAGTGCAATTTCATTGAAATCGATAGAAATGTTAATCGGAAGAAAATGTTACGGAATTGATTTCCTGGAAATTTTACATCGATGCGTATTTGATATGTAAAAATTTTAACTTTCATTTTAAATTCCAATGTTATTTTTCATAATGATATTCTATAAGAGACAAAGGGAGCATGTAAAACATATATATAATATTATATATAAAGGACTCAATAACAATAAGAAAATATTTTAACAATGCAATCCATAACAATGCATAAATTTCATTGTTAAAAAGTACGTAAACAATGCAGAAACATAAAACGTATTGTTAGGATACATCCATTGTTTTCAGCACTGTCTGTTGCTTCTCATAATTTGTTCGTGGCCATTTGAGCGAACAACAGCGATATTTTTGATTGCGATTATATTTATTGATTTTTCTGCAAAAAACGGAGAACTTGTGCGATATTGTGACTTTTATCATCTCTTCTAAAGTAGAAAGAGGTGTACTGATTTTTTGAATATTTGAAACGGATTAAAAGATGATTATGGAGGAAAGGCAACGTTGGTTGGGGAAGGCGAGCTTCACCATTTTGTCAGTCATGTTTCTCATGGACTGGTTTTGAGTTGAACGTTTTCGATGTCACTGGTGTGGTCTTGTTGATCGGATTTGTTGGCAAGAAGTTGAAGGATTCTGGCTACGACTGGACTGACTATGACAGGAATAAGAAAGATCCTTTGGAAGTTGAGTTGCTTGGATACGGATTTATTCTGCTGATCATCTACTTTTACTTTTTTCATGATTTTTATTCGTCTGCAACCAATTTATACCCTCTTAATAACTGGGGTTATTGCAGATACTATTAAAACCCAGTGGGATGCAATTAAAACCTTTTTTTCGTCGATAAGCTTCCTGAAAAACAATATTTCAAGAAATATTTTATAAAATGGACAATAAACAGATCCTGGACAGTTAAAAAAATCGAACTGCCTTTACAAATAAGATGAAAAAGTTGAAAAAAATATTTTTGATAATTTAAATTTATTTAATTTTACATCTCAACCTGATAAAATAAATAACTTATAAACAAGTTAGACAAAATAAACAAAATAAAAACAAACAAACAAAAATAAATAACTTATTAACAAAGTATTTCATTTCTCCCCTGCCATCTAAAAAGAGGATTAGGGCTCCTGGCGACACCTCTCTAAAAAAGCGCATCGAGATTTCTACCTCCTGGGTGATGTGGAAACGAAATCATTCACTGCATACTCAAACTGAAAATTTAGGTGTAATATTAAACTGAAATTTCTTTGCTTTACTTCAAAGCTTTTCAAATATTTTTTTATATGTATGGATACTTTTTCCTTTAGTATACCACATTTGACTTTCAATTTAAAAGTCACTAGTTATAATGTCATAAATGTGAGAATAAACATAAATGAGGCAGAATAATATTCAAAATTGTTATTCTATTACATCAAAAATTCTTATTATAAACACAAATGAAAAAAAGCTAAATTTAAGTTAAGGATAGGAAATTTGAAATTGTTTTTGACATAACCGAAAACATGAAACTATTCCAGTTCGTAATCTTTGCATTCCTCTGCATTTTTAAGTAAATGTTTGAAAAAAAGGCTTTGTCAGTCATTCAGAGTTAAGCTTCATCTGGCCCCTTACACTTACTGCAACTTATTAGCCGGCCGAATGGAGGAAGCAACCTGAAATAATATTACAATTAAAATGTATTTCATATTTTTTTTTATTTTTGAGATATTAAATGCAATTGGGTACTTACGTATTAACGCCACCGCAGCTACAGATTTGACGGTTTTTAAGTGGCGCCAATCTACACTTAAAATTTTTGACATATCATAAAATATATAAAACACTTTATTTAAAACCAAAACACTTTCAAAATTTAAAACACTTTATTTAAAAACCAAGTAATCAATCGGATTTCGGTGGAAAATGGGCCGATATAGAGTTTAACATAGATTCAAAATAGTCTCTATTTTGGCGCATTGGCAGCTCTTTATTGGCGCAACTTCTACTGCGGTGGAGTTAATACATAAGTACCATTTTTTTTGATTTAAATGCAAATGATTAGTCAAATGTTTATAATATTTATCGAAAATGTTTGTTCTTAGATATTGAAGCAAATAGGCTAATTTAAGCACACTTATTTTCCCGTCATCTAATTTCTAACAATTTTTTTTTCTCATCCCATCTTTCTGTAAGATAATTTTAAACATCACTGTAAATAGAAAATAGCTGAAACAGCAAAGGGATTTAGAATTGCATCTTAATGTGGAACAAATAAATAACGTTAAGAAGCAAACTGTTTTTCAGTTATTAATGAAAGATTTATTCTCTTATTTTGTAATAGAAAATACATTCAATAAATTGTTTGTCTAGCATTTAAATTTTTGATCCGGTCACGTTTCTTTTATTAATTATTCATCAAATTCTAAATCCTTTTAAAAATTTTATCCATATTGCATTTTTGTTTGTCATATGGGTAAAACTGACATATAAACCGTAATTCGGGTATCCTTAGCTTATAGAGTTACATTCAATTGATATTTACCAATAATTTGAAAAAAAACAAAGAATCTAATGTATTTCTAACTAGTTCAATGACAGGTATGCTATTTAGATTTATTTGTATACTCAGATTATTTGCTTTGTAAAAGATTTTATTTTAATATTTGACTTTCTGTCTTAATTGGAGTTAGAACTTTTATTCATTTTCTGATTTATTTAATTTTTTTAACAATTCCAATTTAATAATATGTGGTCGCTGACATAAAGTCATAATTGTTTGCTTTTAAAAGTACTTTTTTATTGACGTATCTTTAAGGAAATAAAATACATAATTAGTTCTTTTCTACTTTTTTGATGACACTCCAATGTAATGTATCTTTAAGGAAGGTAAGGTAAAAAATTCAATACAAGGAGGAACTGTCTATACCAATGACGCTAAATTGAAGAAAACTCTTTTGTAAAAATTGTCAATATTTTTCTAATGTCATAAATATGGATATTTTTAATCGATTTGAAAAAAATTTCTTCATGATTCTTGCCAGGAAATTAAATTTGCCTCTGGTACAAATGGTCTCCTACATATTACTAAAGAATTTGAACTGCCACAATACCTGGGACCTTACTGCAATATATTAATCACCAAAATTTGATATGCTTTAAAGTCTTCAGGCCCTATATACACTCATGTCCATAAATTAAGGATAATTCAGAATCACAATGGAGAAAGCAACCTAAAATAAAATTTCACCTGCTAAGAAAATTATCAAACATTTAAGAAGAATATCAGTGAATTTACAATCGGTTAAACCACCAGATTAACGCCAAAAGTACGTCACAATGGCGAGTGTAAGAGAGGGGTATATAAGGAATGGTGGCAAAAAGAATTAAAATTGTTCACAAGCGCTTTAAAAGCCTTTCAGATGCAATAAACGCATAGTTATGGCACAAAGGAAGCATTTGGATGATTTTTACGTGTTAGAATATTGGACGACTGGAATGGACGTACCCAGCTGGAACATATTTAAGGAACTTGGAATCGCCCAGAGTGTCATCTCAGGCTTTAGCAACGATTCCAAGATGATGGTAATGTGAGTAGATGTTACAGCACAATTAGCCCCATTTTAAATAATGAAACCGGTATTTAGATATTTACCAAATGAAACAGACGGAGCACAGCATAAGACCTGTCTCGTCACGCTCTCTTCAGCTACCGGTACGATAGTTTCAAGGCAAGACCGTGCACAGACGCAACGGCACATTTTCTCTATGAATCGTAGGCCTGAAATGCGTTCCACTTACCGCAACTCACTGTCGCCTCGGCATTAAAAACTTAGAGCATGCATTGTTACACCGCAACAGTGGTCTTGTGTGATTTTTCCGACGAGTCAGGTTTATCTCTGATTCTTATTGTCTATGGAGAAGGTACCCGTCACCACAATAAACCATTGAACGACTTTACGGTGGTGCAGGATGGCTCGTTTGGGGAATTAGATTAAACAATCCTTTTAAAAATAACCTGCATGTTTTTGTAACGATGACAAGATAAATCTATCGGGATGTCATTCTGGAACAACATGTACGTTTGTTTCGGAGCGCCATGGGTGCTGAATTTCTGTTTAATGACAACGCCTGTCCTCACCGTGCAAACATTGTAGACGAATGCCTTCAATTGGAGGATATCACCCGTATGTATTGGTCAGCATACTATACCGGACTTGAATTGTAAAAGAGCATGTGTAACATGCTTGGCCGACGAATTATAGCCCGTTTAACACCCTCCCACCTGTGAACCGGAAATTCGGAGGGCATTGCTTGATGAGTGGTGTAATATTCGCCAAGATCAGATTGATAATTTGATACTCAGCATGCCTAGGATCGTTGTAAGGCCTGTATTGCATCATTCAAGGAGACATACTCCATGTTAACCATCATACTAACCAAATACTGTTTTTGTAAATAGGTTTCATTTTTAAAATTTGCTCCAGGGTGTAAAAATCACAATTTTTATTATGATTATGTCAAACATATAGCATCTTTTTTGCTCTTTATCTTTTGTTTAATAAATAGACTTTACAAATAAGGTCAAATTTGTTTTGCTTCTGTCTCTTTCTTTGCCTGAACATCATTATCCTTAATTTATGGCCATGAATGTTAATCATGATAAACTGTTATTGATAAAGTTAAGAAAAAAGAAATTTATCTGCTAAGAAAATTATCAAAGGGTTAAGTTAAGATCATTATCAGTGGGGTTTTATCCTGTCATGTTAAATTTGGCTTTATGAACTGTAAAAATCATTACTCATTTATGAATTATGACGGTAAGCCTCGGATCATCAAGTTTTATAAACTGAAAGATAAGAAATTCACTGCGTTAAGGACATTAGATATTAGTTTACTCTTCAGAAGATCAATGTGGGATACAAGTAGATGTTAATATGAACTGGCCAAACTTTGCAACGTTGTGTGTCGCAATATTTGCAAGAATAACCCTGAATTCGAACCACTTCTAGAGGAACAGATTTAAGAACAGTCGCTTGCAGAGACTTGGGCACGTGAGCATTATTTTTATTCTGTGAAGAAAAAAAATATCTCATTGCAAAAAATGAGGACACGATTATGTCTTCATAAAAGCTGATGGTAAACTTATACATGATATTTACCTATTAGATAAACATCGAGCCACTGGTTCCGTAGGTTCACATCGGTCACACTTGAAGATTAAAATAGTGTAGAACAAGAAAATATTGACACAAAGGCGCATTTTTTCTATGAATGACTTGTTGAAATAGGCTGACAAATCTGAAATGGGCTAGAAATCGGCACATTTGAAAATTGCGCCTCTTATTCCATTACCTCATAGTGTGTCTTTTTCGTAAGATGCACATATCTCTAATAATTATGTGTCTTAAATTATCATCCAATAAATTAAGGGAATTTATATCACTTTCAATTAGGGACTCTTCAATTAGATTAAGCAATCACGAAATAACAAATATAGTTTATGGACTTTCAGTAGAAAGATAAATTGTGTTATCTAAGGTTCTCTCCAGGTAGGCTGGATTTTTCTCTTTTTTCCCCCTACTTTTTCCAAAATTCCGAGAATTACTTCTCAACGACTTCTGATAAATACAACATTTGTCTGTCACACGTTAATGGCCGAAATTCCTTCTAGAGACAACATGACCAATGGCTTGAACAAATCATTAGAATGGAATGTCACACTGTCCAACACTCGTCTTGTTGTGAATTGACATTATTATTATATCGAACCGTTGTATTTTTCATTCCAGTTACGCTAACGTGTTGGCGTTATACTAAATAACTATAGAAGACAATTACCGCTATTTCATTGCAGTCACAGGAGCCACTCTTTATTATCAAGACAAAGACAAATCAGATGTTCTGCATGTTAAATTGAACAGCTGAGATGGTTAAAAATATTATTATAAACTGCAAACGTCTCTGAATTCGTTACCGATCTAGAGCTTATATATACACCTGATATTCATCAATTTCACAAATGTCCCAAATAATTACTAATAACAATAACAACAAATAAAATACTGGCAATAACAATAAATAAAATAATAACAATAACAATAAATAAATATTATTAATGTCCTAAATAATTTATTATATATTTGAAAAATAAATCCTGTAAAATTTTAAAAAGTCTTCAACAATTTTTTAGAAATCATTTATTCAATTTCTAAAAGCGACTAAGTGAGCAGGACTTATGTAAAGAAGGTTCATCTTCTTATCTATGTGATCAATAAAATTTGAAAATTTTTAAATTATGGAGAATTATTTCATCTCGAATTCTATTATGTTTATTAGAGATTTATACTCATCTCGAATTCTGACTTACATTTGAAGAAAAGTCATATATTAGATGCATTTTAATATTCATATCTTGGGTATGATCTAACAGTCAGTAGTACAACCGCTTTAGCTAATTAGACGTTTCCAGTTCTTACTCGATAAAGGATAAAGATACAACTTCAATGCTTTTTGGGGCACTTCCATATAATACATTCTATCACGATAGCTTTCTAGCATTCTTTTTTTGTAGGCAAACTTTGTGTGTCAGTATTTATTTTTCTGATTTTGTCCATTTCGTCATGATTTAGAACAGATGGACGGTCTCTTCATTTCCTATCATGTAGGCTTCTTGTTTCTCGAAATCTGATTATCAAAAGAGAAAAATATTTTCTTGTGAAGTTCACGAATATCTGGAAAGGTCTCGCTAAATGCTTGAATATATTTTGCTTAAAATGTGTTGCAAAGTAATGCCCTTCATAAAAATTTGCTTTTCTTGAGAAGAATTCATCTTGATCTTGCATCAAACAAATATTTTTTTTTAAAGCTAACAGCATAAAGTGCAACCTGTGTTTCAAGAGAGATATTACTTTAAATAGTATTTATAAAAATAAATTGCCATTAAGGGTAAATTTATAAAAATAAATTGCCATTAAGGGATATATTGGCAATTTACACAATTTTTGAAGATTTACGATTGCCGGCTTTTTAAATATGAACTACTATACAAATAAACTCCTATCAAAGAAATATGAAAAAAAACAGGGTCTTTATGTACAATTTGCTCTATAGCCACCTTTAGACACGTCTTTATAAATATGTTTCTAAATTAAGAATATTTTTAATGGGAATTCTTTTGTTGGAAGCTCTTTAAAATGCACATAAAATATCAAACTTTTAAAGATAAAGAAAATCATCTTTTATTATTGGTATTATTATCATATTTTATTATTATTTATGAATTGTAATAAAAATATCTATAGAAAACATTATCAAATTGATATTCACTGTTAAAATTACTAGAATAAAATTATGTAAATGTTTAATAAGTTATTTGAGAACAAAAGATCCTCTTGGAATTTAACTCTAATTGCACTGACTAATAATAATTTTATCAGTTATAAAATATGATACTTTATTACACTTCAAGATTTTCCATTTTTTTCAAACATTCCGTATTTCCATATTCATCTGTTATCATAAATAACAGACCAAACACGTATGTTCTCAGTAAATACAAAATATATATAATGGAAACAAAAATCTTCGTCCAATCTCAAAATTGTTATTTCCTTTCTATTTTATAAGTATCGTCTTAAAGAAATTATTTTTCAAATATATTAATGGAAGTAACAGTGCAATTACGATTCATGTTGTTGTTGTTGCTTATCCCTTGATTTAGAATCCTGAACCAAGCACAGTATATCATGCTGCATCAATAGATCGTAAACTGTCCTCCTCATTCAACAGTTGCCTCACAGAGGCACCAATACAATCGATGAGATGAGAGGAGACGCAATGGCCGAACAATGACAAAGGTATATGTCTTCTCGTCTCCATTGAAGGTCAAACTCTTAGTGTGGCCAGTCCTTAGTCTAGCTAAAGCCTTTGAGCAGGTCTAGGACAGGAGCATTGCAAGGACATACCAGGATATTTAGCGGCGTACCATGCTTGAATTGGTGGCGACCTCCAAGAGGTATTCACTCTGGCTAAAGTCATAGAATGAACCTCTGAAGCTAACAGATTGGAAGAAGAAGCTTTGGGAAGTTCGCAACCTTCCCTAGCGAGCAGATCAGCAATTTCATTTCCATAGATGCCCACATGGGAGGGAATCCACTGCAAGCACACCGATCCGATCTGGTCCAAAACAGCTAATTTAGAAACTATATCCTGCCCCAATTTGTCCAAGATGCTGGGCCAATCACTCAAATACTGTATTGAACTCTTACTATCAGTCAGAATCCAAACATCAGGTACTTTAAAGTCTAAAGCTAGGCTCAGAGCTTCGCTTATAGCACTTAATTCTGAGCGGAATACTGAGCTGTGGTTCGGGTTTCTAAAACGATATCTAAATTCTCCTGTACTTGTCTTCATAAAAATTCCGCTACCTGTTCTTCCAGAGTCAGATTTGCTTCCATCAGTGTAAATAACCAGGGCCCAAGAAGAAATGTTATTGATGATCTCGAGAGCCAACTGACGCAGCAACTCCGGGTGTTCTTCGTGTTTGATAAATTTCACTTTCAAGTCTTCATTAAATGTTACATTACTAAGTACAGTGGTAGGTGTCAGTAGATTAAAAGGAACACTGGGCTCGACTTCAATATCTGCCAATCCCTGCTTCCATATTAAACCCAAGGGGCTGTCCTTTTTAATCTTTGGTTATTCGTCCAGTTCGATAAAAGGTTAGATGATCTGTTATAAGGCTTAAAACTCTTTAGCTTTGCAACGTACTTCGCCATATTTATTTCTCTTCTCAAGGAGAGGGGCTGAAGATCAGCCTCATAACAAGCAATATCATTGGGACAACTGTGCGATTTATGATTACGATTCATGGGAACTATATCAAAATATCCAAAGCAGAAGAAATATACTGTTATGGCGAGACTAATATCTAAAATATATTAGAAATGCATGACATTTTAAGCCATGCAATATCCCTGTATTAAGAAGAAACGAGTTTTGAACTAATGAGGTTTTTTTGTGACCACCTGTCAAAAGCCAGAATATACACTCTTGTATATTCTGGCTTTAAGTGGAATGCGGTATTAAGTGGTATTTAAGTGGCATTAAGTGGAATGCGGTATTAAGCTGTATTAAGCGGTATTGGGTGGAATTCTTTATATACACTCCACTGTAATGTGCTGCCACCTGCCTTTTGTGATTGGTTATTTCATGTTGGCGTCGAAAGTAGGTGGTGGTCATATTAATGTGACTGGACTGTGTATTAACAAAATTCAATTTTTATGAGAATTACGTACAAACGAAATATACGGTGATAACCTCAATCATGTTCACAAAAATGTATCATTATAACCTAGATCAGTGGTTCTCAAGCTTTTTTTACGATTTGTAGAGGGCATTTAAAACATTTTTGATAGTCAAAAGAATTTTTTAGAATTTAAAAACACCGCAATTCATACGCATAGGCTACTGTTAATAAAACATGTTTTGACGAATATTTATTTATGCAGAAAACGTCACATCTCAGTCATTGAATTTCGATAGGATATATACATGTCTCTACATGAACATGTTCTTCTTATGACTGTGTTTGTTTCTGTCAATATAACTCAAGACGACAGTAGATATCAGTATATTGATGCATAAAAAGAAAACAGATAACCAAAAAAAGAGCATAGAAGAATATCAAAGTGGGTGCCGAGATTTTTTTTTTTTTGTCCTTTGAAAAGGGGTGGTAGTTTAGGAACAATTGACAAAATCATTAAAATTTTGTAATAAATTATTTAGAAACAAAATTTTTATAATAAATCCAATCAAAGAAAAATATTCACGAAGTAATAAGGAAAGGGTTTTAATAAAAATTATGTAACCCTTAACGAATTTATAATACGCATTAGTAACTAAATATTAATCAGTATCTGATTTATTTTAAGAAATTAGTTACTAAATATTTATTTACTAATCAAGAAAAGAATTTAATTTGTAAGAAAATACATTTATTAGCATTTTCAATTATTTTCATATAAAACAAAATAAATGTTTAATATTTATTCATATTATTATGTAATAATCGTTTTCTTATTTAGTAGTTATGCTTCAACATTCTTGTCGATAAATTCTCCGAAAAACAAAATATTTTTGTTAATGACAATTTAGAAGTAATAAATATTTATAGTGTTTAGATTTCCTAAGGAAGCATCTATTATCATAATTTTTTTTGTCTCCATTCGCTGTTACCTGAAGATTTGTGCTTTGAAAACTAAATATTTATAATGATTGTAATCCTTTCTGAAATAAAATGAAATCAATTTTACGAAAAATTTCGGAGAGTTTTCTTACTGTATTACAGGGAATATTTTATTCCTGGTGGTGATTGGCTGTCTTATTTTTGTTTCCTGTTGCCAACGAAGATATGAAATGAAAATATTTTCGCAAGAAAATTGATCATTAACTTTCAATGCGAAAAAATGTTTTGAAAAAGAAGTTTAGAGGCTTTTCGAATCTTGTATTAAAAACTGTTTTTACAAAGCAAATTCGTATTATTTTTCACTTTTAAAATAATAGATTTTTTTCAGCAATTGTTTAATGACAAATGGGAATTATAAATTTCTTTTAAATGCATTTTCTGAATTCGAATCTCAAAAACAATGATTGGCAGAACGATAATAAAAAAAAATATTATTTAGCATGTTTTAAAAGAAAAACATTCAAATAATATATAATATTGAATATATGGATGAAAATATTTTTTAAATTATAATTTTAATTTTACTTTGATAAAGTTTAAAAGATTATTACTTTGAATCATTTAAGTAATTATTCATAAGAAAATAAATCACTAGTCAATTATAATAATTTTCTACAATTACACGAAATGAAAATCTGAATGAATTAATCTTTAAATAATTATAAAATTTATTGTTAATGAAAATCGATTTATTCTATAAGATATTGCTTGAAGATATAATCTAGTGTTTCTCAACTTTATTGAAATTATGGAAAATTTAATTTTAAGAAATTCCCACAGAAATTTAGAAAAAAAAAATTATGCGAAAAATAAATTTTATTTAAATAGCACTTGAAATGATCGTAAACTCGCCAAAAACTTACTATTTTAACAAGAATTTTTCTAAAAATTATTTTCATCTTGTTCAATGAATATTTGTGAATAATTTATTACATTCATACAGATGAAATTAATTAATACAGATTTTTTAACTAATGCAATTTCAAAACATTTAATTTTATTTTATAGTTATTTGATTTTAAAAATTACAATTTTATTTAATTAAAAAAATGGCATCACAATTTTCGGTAGTGCTCCAAACAAAAAATAATAAATCCTAAGAAAAAGACTTGGACCTGTCAGTTTTGTAGTTATATATTATTTATTCTAATTTATTTATTGTCAAAATATTTTTATTTTCTCCTTTTCTTCTTATTTATTTATTACTATTATTTTTTAATATGAACAGCAGGCTGATAGAAACATGTAAAGTTTTTAAAAATGAATTTTTGAAAGAAATTTTTTACAGTTAATATTTATTTAAAAAGATTTTTGTGATTTTTGATCACCCAAGAAAAAAATATATTTAGAGAAATAGATGTAACCTCAAAATGCCAAATTTGTTAAGTTTTGGAAGATACTTTTCAATATTTAGCTTTATTCAGAGGGAGTATAGAGTAATAACAATCTAGATCAACGCATAAATCTTTGTTCAATTAATTTTTAACATAATAGAAATTATTCCAGAAGCTTAAAAACCGTAAATTTTGTTAAAATATACTTATTTAGAGTGGAATAACTATTAGTCTCAAAATTAGTATGAATGATAAGTTAAATGTAAAGTTCTTTGTATACCATTCTGCTGAACGTAATTAAGACATACGATATGTACTGTTAATATATTTAAAAATTTACAAGGTTTGGACGGGCCTAGTGGATAGAACGTTAGGACAGAATTTTGCTTTGTGATATCAGGGATTGGACTTGACTTGACTTGGCGCTTTGAGATGTATGCGCTCGCTGACGCCGCTTTATCTCAATTTATCCAAATGTTTTTTTCCCCAGACCTCCTTAAAATACACTCCAAATGTTTTTTTCTCCAGGACCTCCTTAAAATACACTCCAAAATTTAAAATTCCAAAGTCACCGAAAAGTTCGAAATTCCAGGAGTCCAAAACGTTGTCAACACTTTCTAACAATCAAAAGAATAACAATAAAAGAAGTATATTTGGACATGAAAGGAATAGACAAACTACTGATCAAGCGATCAAACATTTTAACATTTAAACTATGATTTAGAACGCATGAAGTACTACTAGTACTTGAAACGAAAAGTGAAAATGAGATAACACAAAGAAAAAACTTATGGGGCACCCATAGTTGACGGGGTTACGAGACTTTTCGTAGGAATTGTAGAATTACTGTTGTTTTATAATAAGCTTCTTCAGACATATCGTATAACCATGAGTACGAAAGAACACTATAACCAAAAGCACTTTGTAGTTTGTTTGCACAGGGATTGATGATTGATTTGTGATATCAGGATGTGTATATCGGGGATTAGCATACTAAATCCGTGTGCTGAAAAGTCCTTCCGTTAGACATGAGGAGATGGAAAAAGGGTTCGACCGACCCTTTCCTCATCCTCTACAAGCTATCTCCCCAGGGAAGGCTCATTCCAAATTAGTAAACTCAAGCTTTTAATGCATAAATAACTGTATGGCCTGATGTCTCTGGTTCATTTCAAGAAGACACGACATCATTATCATTATAAAATATAGTTTCATTAACATGTGTGAAAACGCTTCTGCTGCCACCATCGTCACTGAGTCTCTTTGTTTCTGAAAATTGGGACTCCAACGGACATTATAGTTTTTTTCGAATTAATACCCCCTTTTCATCAGACCACGACAGTGTGCTTTCTTTATTTTCACAAAGACTATTGTATCTTAAACAAACACTTTAATTTAACCCAATTATATTCAACTAAAACTAATCCAATGGCCTGTGTACTTTGAAAACAAAGTAAATTCTTAAATACTTATAAATCCTGAACCCTTGTACATCAAACTTGGATTAATGAAAATTTTGTCAAGACGATGAATAAAAAAGGTCCAGTTTTCCTTTACTTAAATAAGTTCCCTGGGTTCACTGAAATTAAAATAAAAGAGGGTGTGGATAGAACTCTAGTGCAGAGCTTAGCTCGAGAACCAAATTTCACATGCGTATATCAGGGATTATCTGGCTATATCCATATGTCGAAAAGTTTTTCCGTTGGGACGAGGAGAGGGAAAGAAGGTTCGAGAGACCTCTTCCCTCATACTGTACTATCTGTCTCCAGAAAGGATCCTCATTCCAAATTAGTAAACTCAATCTCTTGATGCATAGGTAACTGTTCTGGCCTAATGTCTCTGGTTCAGATTCAAGAATACACGACATCATTATCAACATCGAATATATTTTCATTAATATCTGTGAAAAACATTTCTGCTGCCACCATCATCACTGAGTCTCTTGGTCTCTGAAAATGTGATTGCAACGGACGTTATCAGTGTGTCCTACCCCTTCGCATGAGACCACGAGTTGGACAGTGTGCCTTCTTTATTTTCATTTTCATAAATATTATTGTATCTTAAATAAGCACTTTAATTTAACACAATTATTTTCAACCAATGCCAATGGCCTGAAAGAAAACTGATACCTGGAGAAAAACTTTTCAACCTCTTATGAATCCTGAAGCAGTTTATCTAACTTGGCTCAATGAAACATTTTGTTAAGACGACGGATAAAAGAGGTCCAGGTCACCTTTACTTAAATGAGTTCCCTAGGATCAGTGAATAATAAATGAGGGTGTATTTGTAGGTTACATATAAAGAAATTTATGAATGATTATGACTTTGAGCAAAGTTTCAATGGATGTCAAAAACCAGAAGGAAGTCTTTTTAAAAATATGTGTAATTGAATTTTTTGGTAATAGAACGATGGCAAACTAGTTTCAGAATTCTTTTTAAAATTATGAAGCTCTGGGACATAATACGTCTTTAAAAATACATTTCCTGGATTCACACTTGGAATTCTTTCTTAATAATTTCAGCACTGCTAACGACGAACATGGCGAGCGATACCATCAGGATTTTCAATTGAAAAACGTTATCAGAGAAAAGGGAATCCAAGTATGCTTAAAGACTATTGCTGAACAATAAAAACTAACAGTCTTCGTAGAAAACACTGTGCAAAATGGTTAAAATCTACATTTTGATTTCAATTAATGCGCACGTACATTAGTACATGCATTTAATGGGCAAAGGAGGGAAATAAATGAAACTCATCACTTTACAGCAGTGTGCCTTTTTTAATTTTGAATTACAAAAACACTATTCAAATTTCAAATTAGACTAATATAATCCGTAACACACAGTCATTATTATGTAATTTAATTGATAAAAAGTTAGATTTTGTTGATTAGTGTTATTATTAGTGTGTTGATTTGTTAGATTAGTGTAATCGGATTTTTATTACTAAAACATGAAATGAAAACTCTTGATTGTCTCAATATATAACGTCAGAAAACTGCGTTGATGTTATTTAGAGTTATTCTGCGTTATTCTTTAAAGTGTAGTAGGTTCAAGTGGAGATGTGTTCATTTTTGCCAATAATTGCTCCTCTAAAACTTAAATCAATGGTTTAGCATCATCTGAAGCAAAATTTTACATTTAAATCTCCGCAACGGGTAATGGGAACTTGATGCATCTTTTCTATTCTGTAGTTCGTACTGATGTAAGGTATTAATTGGCCGTGAAAAATTGGGGATAATTAGAATGTTCTGATTTCATGAAATATAAATTGCTATGATGGTAATACACTCTCTACAGTCTGTCAATTTTTAAAGCAAAAGAGTTAATTTTTTGTTCGTTTGCTTAATTAATTTTAAATAAATATTTTGCGTAAGTACAAGGCTATGCTATAGGTACGTTCAAATTATGGAACAGAATATCCTTCAGCGGACACTAAAAAGAAATGCTTCTTCGAGCAAAATACCGCTTAAAATTAAAAATTACATTTTGATTTAGATTAATACATACGTACCTTAATGTAATTAATGCGCAAGGGAAGAAATTAAATTAAACATTTTCAGTTTTGTATTACAAGAAAATGTTATTCAAATTTAAAATCAGACAAAATATTCCATAACAAACAGCCATTATAATCAATTTAATAGACAAAAATTAAATTTTGTCGAACAGTGTAATCGGTTTGTTATTACAAAAAGACGAAATAAAAAATACACAACGTCAGAAAACTACTACTGTGTCCAAAAGTAAGAACAGTTTTCAATTTAAAATTCCCGGGGCTAACGGAATTTAAATTTTTTTTTTTCTCTTTTAGGTTGCTGGCACTGCCTTCGACATCTGTGTGAAATTTGACGTAAAGATATTCATTAGTGTTTGAGTTACGCTTGGCTTTGGGAGACGCTAAAACAGATTCCAACGATTTTTGAAATGTCCGAATTAATTCAGCAAAGAACTTGCATAAAATTTTATTTGCGGAAACGTATAGAATGTTGCAGAAGGCATTCGGTGAGCATTCCAATATCGGAAAGAAATGTTTAGAAGTGGTATAAACAGTTCAAAGAAGACAAAGAACGCGTTGAAGACGAAGGGATTTCGGGTCGACCCTCCACCTCAACCGACGAAGATCACATCCAAAAATTAAAGATTTGGTGCTTGCAAACCGTCAGTTTACAATTTGAGACCTTGCTGCTGATGTTGGAATTTCAAAAAGGATCTACCAATTGAATTTTGGGCCTCAAACGCGTAAAATCTCGATTAGTACCGAAAACACTGAATGCGCCAGCTCACACTGCATTGAATCTTCCTGACTGTTTCGCCAAAAATGAAACCCATATTGTTCCACAACCACTTCTTCAATCGACATCGTGCGACTTCTGGCTATTCCATGAATTCAAAAGACCACTCCTGGGACATCGTCGTGAGTCTATTGAAGAGATTCAATGTGAATCACCGCGCGCTTTGAAAGCCATCCCTGCCGATGATTTTTAGCATGCATTGAGGTTTGGAAAGAAAGTCAGCATAAGTGCATTGTGTCCGGAAGGGATAACTTTGAAAGCGAGGAAATAAATTTGGAAGTATAAATAAAGTTTTTGAAAAAAAAAATTGGTCTTACTTTTGGGCACAGTAGTATATTAATTGTGGTTCTTTGGCATATAGTAGGTTCAAATTGTTCTTTTAACCAATAATTTCTCCGCCAAAAAACTGAATGAATGGTATAGCATCATCTGAAGCAAAATTTACATTTAAATCTCCCTCTGTGGGAACTCGATGCAAATCCATATTCTGTAGCTCCTACTGAAAGTATAAGGTGAAAAATTTGATGATGTTTAGAATATTTTGTCTTCTTGAAATATAAATTGCTATGATCATAACGAGCAGCCTACTATGTCTGTCAATTTCTAATGCAAAGCAGTTAATTTTTGTTTGTTTCCTTAATCAATTTTGGTAAAAGGGGTCGTTGGGATTTGGTGCCAAAAAATTCCTTTCGCCAAATGAATGGGTAGAATGGGTTGCAATTATAAATTAAGTGAATTGAAAACAGTGCAAGAAACCACATTTGGCCGCTAATCGCCCATGTGGCGTCACAAAGAAATTTGCCAAAACCTAACGGCCCCTATTTTGCGATTTGGCCTTAATTTTAATTAAATATTTGATGCGTGGGCAAGACTAAGTCGGGAATGGGTACATTTGATAGATGGAACAGAGTTTCCTCTCTTTGAATTCGAGGAGGAGGTTCAAACATCAGCCAAGGGTTAGATTCGAACATCAGTTCAATATTGTGGCACCACAAAGAAAGTCCAAATGTCTATAAAACCAAGATAAAACAAGCATACTAAAATCATAATTGTTGAGATCAATTAAATAACAACCATTTTTCAGTACTGATTAAACGATTTTACTTAAACAAAACTTATTTGAAACTTGTACTATGCCCACTGTCATATTTCAATATCTTTAAATGTGCCCTTGCGTGGACCGTTTCAAAGAAACAATTTGAAAAAAGGACTTGATAGGCACAAAACATTAATTCAAGTTTCTCGGATTAATAAAATAAATTAAAATGATTTCTTATGATTTTTTTTCACAACCAATTCAGAGAACGTAATAATTTAATCATTTACTAAAACCATACAAATATTGATAAATAGTAAAACTTTTATTTAAATAAATATTTGAAACCTGCACTACAATCATTAGCGTATAATATTTCAATATGTTTAAATACATTTTTCTTACGATGTTAGAAGTTATTTCAAAAAAAGGATATGTTAATTATTAGATATCAAAGCGAGTTTCTCAGGTTTATAAAATAAATTATGATAATTTCATAAAAAAAAAATTCTTTAAAAACGAAATTTAAAATATAACAATTTATTTATTTATAATCCCATTTTAGTGCTAAATACGCATTAAATTTTAATTTAAAAAAAAAATTGAAATTTTATAATTTTTTTCCACTTTTCACATCTTCACTATGCTATAAAAACGTGCATTATTTACGTGATAAACTAAACCTCTCAAATTTGAAATGGTTAGGAGATCTAATTTTGTCTTAATGTATTCAGCTATGCTTTGGTTTAAATAACTATACAAATTGTTTTATCACAGAAATATAATGTGAGCAAAATTTGGATAATATGATTTTAGATGTGTTGCGTGGATTTTTAGTGATATGCAAAAGATTGTGGTATTCTTTGACGACGTCAAAACTTGACATGGTAAGAGACTCAAAAACATCTGCTAGCAATTTTCCAACAGCAGTCAATAAACAAATTAGAAGTTTCAGTGCAAGTACTTCAGATAGATTGAGTAGTTTCAGTGCAAGTACTTCAGATAGATTGAGTAGTTTCAGTACAGGTATTTCAAATAGATTCACAAGTATTTCAGATAGATTCAGTACAGGTATTTCAGATAGATTCAGATCAAGTATTTCAGATAGATTCAGTACAGGTATTTCAAATACATTCAGTAGATTCAGTCCTATACAACCTAATTAGAAGATTCAATTCAAGATGTATATAGACTGATTAGAAATTCTGTACAAGATTTATATGAACTAATTAGAAGAATCAATTGAAGATTTAGATGGATATTATCTCGATATTCTTGATGATTTAAATAGTTAAACAAATCTCAGAACTATAATAGTCTGTCCTCGAAAATCAGCAGTAATATTTTTAAACTTTGAACTGGCTCTGTTTATAAAAGCTTTTACTTAGTAGCCAATGTGAATACAAGTGATCACTTTACTTCTGACAGGAATATCTTCATAAATTGAATGTTGTGCTTTAAATCACTAAAAAGTGGTTAAGGATCATCAGCGTTAAGTTTCTATGAATTTATATTCTGCAAATCTTTAAAAATGACTCAACCTCAAGCAACAGCAAAAAAAAAAAAAAGTTCTTTAAACTAAACTTATTTATGATGCCGATGTTTTTCATTTTTTTAATACCTCGCATAATTTTATACCTTCCGATAATCATGTGAGCTTTCAATTACACCCAGATAATAAAGACGGCAATCGATGTTTTGAAATTATTATCAGTAAAAACAAGCTCAGCATTTTAAATTAAAAAAAAAAGTAAGTATTTATCAAAGGTTAGATGTAAATTGCAAAAAAAAAAAAAAAAGATTGGGATCAATAATTTTATATCGATGCTTAACTGAAAAATAAAATTAATATTTCCTCTTTAAAAAAATTATATTTATTATTGGAATGGAGTGCCTTGGTCGCGCAACGACCACACTGAACAGTGACTGGTGGTCGAAATTGTAAGAAAAATTAAATAAATCAGAGAAGGAATAATAAAACAAAATGCAACAGAAAGTCAAAAAAAAAAAGAGTAAAAATAAAAAAAAAAGCATTAAAAAATTAAAGGAATAAGCACTACAAAATGCAATAAAAAGAAAAACATTAACGAGGCTACAGCGAAACCGAAATCGAAAAATCTCCAGAAAGGAGGAAATAATTTGTTAATGTTAAGAGTATAGCGAGGTCTTTTGCGATTTCTGGGTAGAGTGACGTCATAGTCGTATATTTTTAAATCATTTAGAACAGGGTTAGTGGATCGGGAAACGGAGTCATAAAAGTTTTTTACAAGTTTCTCGACGAATGCGCGGAAACTAGGAATATCAAGAGAGTGCCGAATATCATTATTTCTGAAATACCAGGGTGCATCAGAGATCATACGAATAATTTTATTTTCGAGTCTTTCGAGCACGAGAAAGTTGCTATTGGCTGTAGAACCCCAAACTGGACTCGCATATGCAATGACAGGTCTAAGATAAGAAAGGTAGATTAATTTTTTTAGTTCAATTGTTAGTGAGGAATTTCTACAAATTACGGGGAAGAGTTTTCTTAATTGATTATTGAATTTAGTGCGTAGATAATTAATATGCGATTTATATGTTAATTTGCTGTCAAGTATTACGCCAAGGTATTTAGTTTCTTTGGACCAGGAAATATTAGCATTATAAATAGTTATGTTAGGGGAATTAGTTTATTTTTCCTGGTGAATAGCACTGCTTCAGTTTTCGAGACATTAAGTTTTATTTTCCAGTTAATGAGCCAATTTTCAAGCGTGTGTATGTAGTTTTGTAAGTTTTTCCTGATTATGTTTATGTTTCGCCCCTGTGTGATAATAGCAGTATCGTCCGCGTAAAGTGTTAATTTAATTTTGTGATCTTGTGGGATGTCGTTGGTGTATATGTTAAACAAAAATGGTCCCAAGATCGAGCCCTGAGGAACACCGGCAAGGATATGACAGTTTTTAGAATCAGTGTTATCTACAGAAACAACAAAATTTCTGTTTGTAAGATAATTGTGTATGGTACGGATTAAGTAGGTAGGATATTGATATTTTATCATTTTATATATTAAACCATTGATCCAAACACGATCGAACGCCTTAGCGACATCCAGGAAAACTACTGCAGTGTCGAGTTTCCATGAAAACCCTTCTGAAATATTTTCTGTGAGATTATAAAGTTGATGCGTAGTTGACAAGTTTTTGGTAAACCCGAATTGCTGCGAAATTAAAATGTTAAGTTTATCAGATTCTTCATTTAGGATGTTAACAATTACGCGTTCAATTAGTTTACTTAGGCAGGAGAGTAGAGAGATCGGTCTGTAGCTGTTAGGAGAGGTTGGGTCTTTGCCGGGTTTAAGGATTGGAAGAATGCGAGCAGTCTTCCAATTCTTAGGAAAGTGATTAGTAGAAAGGATAGCATCGGTTATTTTGCAAATTTGTAGAACTATTTTAAAAGGAATATTTTTGAGCATTTTGTTAGTAATACGATCTAAGCCAGGGGTTTTACCGATTTTAAGATTAGTGATGCAGTTTATTATGAAGGAAGCTTTAGTGTTGGGAAAATCATCGTTATTGTGAGGTTGGGCGAGAAAGGAAGTAATGGTGTTTTCTACTTCAGTTACAATGTTAGTGTTGTTAGTTTCATTTTCTTTAAATTGATCCTATAAAGTCGTAGCTAAAACTTCAGCTTTATCAGTGGCTGTTGTAACAGTGGATTGCGAAGTTTGGAGAGAAGTTATTTTAGTCCTTTTTTTCCTAAAATTTTTACAGAAATTCCACATGGATCCATCTTCAACATTGACGGTTTGCAGTTTGCGATCCCAACAGTCATTTTTATATGTGGCAATTGCTCTACGTAAGATATTTTGATGATGATTATATAGATTTTTACTATGAGGATCGCGATAAATTTGCCAGTATTTACGAGCGTTATTACGGTTAGTGATGAGTATTTTAATTGGAGGGGGTAAATAGGTACGGTTATTAGTAGTAATAGGTTTAGAAGCAGCATTATGGGCAGAAAGGATTTTATCAGTTAATTCAGAGATAGCATGTTCAATATCAGAGGGATTAGTTAATGGGATGGGAGAGTAGATGAAATTAGCATCAAGAATATCCGAGAATTTAGACCAGCAAGTGGTGACACTAGAACTAATGTTAAAATTTAGATAATTAAGCTTATAATCAATAATAACTGGGTTATGGTCAGAGGAGAGCTCATCGAGTGAGGAAATAGAGTGAGTGAAGTGAAAATTGTTAGTTACTACAAAATCAATGATAGATGTGGTGTTAGTTCCAATTCTAGTAGGGGTGTTAGGTGCAATGATTTCAACATTAAAGTTAGAAGCATAGTTATAAAGAGCATTGCCAGTACTATTTTTATTGTGACATCCCCATGCAGTATGATGCGCGTTAAAGTCGCCAGCCAGAATGACGCTATTGTTAAGTGAGAAAAGAGTGTTAAGATCAGTATTAAGGTTAGTAGTAGCAATGCCGTTGGGAACATAAACAGAAACTATTGTGAGAGGGGGAAGATGAGGAAAATTGAGAGAGACTATTGTGGATTTGATCCCGATGAGTTGAGGAGTAGGAAATAACGAGTGAGGCAAAGAGTTTTTAATGAATATACCAGTGCCGCCAGAAACAGGATTTGTGGGACCATCATTGCGGTAAAAAGTGTACCCCATTAAGTATGGTGTCTGTGTGTGCTTAAGGTGTGTTTCCTGAAGCAGTACTAAGTCTGGATTATAGTTATTAACAAAAGCAGTGAAGTCAAACATTTTAGTCCATAAACCACAAGAATTCCAATGGCAAATGCGGAGTCCAGAAATCAACTGGGTCATTACGGAGCATTGGTGGGGTTTGAGATGCCAGGCCATTAATGAATACCTGGAGCTTGTCGGCTTTATTGTTGGCGTTACTTAATTGATGGAGAAGTCCATCCATGTCATTTAAACTGGTGAATAAAGAAATGAATTCCTTCATTATGAGGAGAGATTTTTGAATAAATTGGGCGTGGTTTTGTAAGCTCAATAGTGGTCCCAGTTGATTTTGGGTGACATCAGTAAAATTAGAGTTAGTATTGATTGGTTGTGGAGTAATATTCTTAGCAGCCGCGGCATAGGAGAAGTTAGGTGTGACCTGTCGTGCAGGGGTGAATTTTGGAATGGTAGCGTATTTGGTGGAATTAGTCTTAATCTTGGGAAATTTCGCACATCCCCGCCAGGCAGCAATGTGTCCTGACTCACCACAGTTGATGCATTTGGGTATTTCCAGTTTTTCTTGAAGTTGACAGTCCTTATGAGAATGTTCCTCTCCACATTTAAGGCATCTAGCTTTAAAACCACAATTACTCGAACTGTGATGAAAAAAGTTACATTTGTAACATTGTAGGGTGAGATTACGTTTGTTATACTTTTCAACAACAATGGATAGATAGAGTAATTTGGTGAGCTGAAAGATTTCATTATTTTTATTTGACCGAGCGAAAGTAACCTGAAAAATTGGTAGCGGTTGTTTATCCTTAGCCCTGGTTAATTGTACTACTTTTTCTACGATGAAGTCTTTTTCAGCAAGCGCTTCCTTAATTTCCTCAGTGGGGGTGTTCTTTGGAAGGCCTTTAATAACCGCTTTGAGGGGTCGAAGAAATTTTGGCGTTATTACGAAATACTCAATTTCATGCTGATTAAGATAACGAGTAATTTCCCTATGTTGATCTTCATTGTTAGGGAACATTTTCAACATCTCCCCTGCTAATTTAACATTCACATTACCATCAAATTCTTGATCGAAACGTTTAAGCATTTCGTTTAAGTTTGATTTCGGCTTAACCATAATAGGAGGCATTTTTCTCACAATTTGGACGGGTTCCTCTACTTCAACATTATCATCAGTGCTCAAGGTATCAAATTTGTTAGTAGTCTTAACAGAATTTTGAGTGCTAGGGATGAAGCTTGCTTTTGCAATACGTTTTTTATTAAGAGTTTTAAACTCTTGGGCTGCATTAGTTTTATCATTTTGATTGGTTAGTTCGTTAACAGGTCTTTTAGATTTTTTAACATTACTATGATGAATATTACAATTGGCAAGAGGACAAGGAACTCGACTCACCCATTCCGCCAACAGTTGGCTTTTGCATCAGATTAGCGTTCATCTGATCATAATCACTTTGAAGGTCAGAGTTCTTGGTTGTGGCAATAATATCGTCCAGAATCTTCATTTCCTTCTTTGCAGTAACTAACTGCCGACACGCATCCTCTGGGAAGCTTTCTTTGGCACATTCGCTTCAGCTCACAGCAATGGTACTCCCTCCGGGGAATAACAACCGTCGGTCACTTCCATCTGCATCATGCTTGCAACACCAGCAAAAATACTCATCACATCATATACAATGAAAATAGTTCAACTAAAGCCACAAGATTGTAAGTATCCAGGCAAAATTCAATCACCGAAATAATATACTTCGAAGAACCTCAAGGATCCAAGACCAAATATCAACTTTCAACTCAAATAAAAATCGCTTAGACAAAATATATCACCAATCAAAGGCAGACGTTTTGAAAAAAACATCCAATATATTTTTCTCCCTTATATTTGCTAATGTTATTGTGTATATGTTCTGTAGAATTAAGGCAGAATAATAAATATTATATATATGTATATATTATATAATATTCCACCAACAAGCAAATATTTTAACAATGCATTAAATTTTATTATTAGGATAAACATTGTTAAACATTGTTGTTACATTACGCATTGTTAGAATACATCCATTGTTTTGGCACTTTCTGTTGTTTCTCATAATTTGTTCGTGGCCATTTGAGTGAACAGCGATAATTTTGACTGCGATTATATATATTGATTTTTCTGCAAAAAAGCGGAGAGCTTCTGCGATATTGTGACTTTATCTCTGAAGGAGAAAGAAGTGTACTGATTTGTTTTGGATATATGAAACGGGAGGAAGGCAAACGTTGGTTGGGCAAGGCGAGTTCAACTATTTTGTCAGCCATGTTTCTTATGGATTGGCTTGAGTCACTGGTGTGGTCTTGTCACTGGTGTGGTCTTGACGTCACTGGTGTGGTCTTGTTGATTGTTCCCAAGAAGTGTTGGCAAGAAGTTGAAGGATTCTGGCTATGACTGGAC
The DNA here is from genome assembly GCA_021605095.1 of Caerostris extrusa. Lineage (NCBI taxonomy): Eukaryota > Metazoa > Arthropoda > Arachnida > Araneae > Araneidae > Caerostris > Caerostris extrusa. The sequence goes on along the minus strand of BPLR01005276.1, from coordinate 18,457 downwards.
TGACTACGATTGGAATCAAAAAGATCCTTTGGAAGTTGAGTTGCTTGGATACGGATTTATTTTGCTGATCATATATTTTCAATTTTTTTCTTCGTCTACAACCAATTTATACCATCTTATAAATTGAGGTTATAGCAGATACGATTAAAACCCACTTTAATTCGTGGGATGCTATTAAAGCGTTTTTCCGTCGTTAGGCTTCGTGGAAAAAAAGTATTCCTAGAAATGTGTCATAAATTTAACTTTAAACAGCTCCTGGAACAATGGAAAAAAAATCGAACTGCATTTACAAATTTTAAGAAAAAGTATTAAAAAATATTTTGATAATTTATATTTCTTCAATTTCACATACCAACCAGATAAAAAAATAACTTATATTTATCTAAACAGACTACTTCATTACCCCGGTCGACAAAAAAGAGGATTAGGGCTCCTGGCGATACCTCTCTAAAAAACGCATCGAGATTTCTACCTCCTGAGTGACGTGGAAATTATTAACTAAATACTCAATCTGAGAATTTCGTTTTAATTATTAAACAAAAATTACTCTTGCTTTACTGCGAATCATTTACTTTTTTTTTCACTTTAACATACCATTTGTCATTTAGTATACCGTTTACTTTACTAAAATGAGTCATTTTTATGAGTTAGCAAAACGAAATTACACATAATAACTTGGCGTTAAAACCATAAAATTTGGCGTAAAAGGAATGTAGGAATGAAATTTTGAGAAAATTGTGATGAAATTTGGTGTTAAAGCTATAATATTTTGCGTAAAAGCAAATCACTAAAATTCTGTCATAACAGTGACAAAATGTTTGCTATAAAGCAATATAATTTGGCGTAAAAGGCAATTTAGGCATAAATTTTCGAGTATCATAGAGCTAAAATTTGACTTTAAAGTAATATTTCGCGAAAAAGCATTTCAGGAATAAAATTTCTGTTAATGCTAAAATTTGGCTATAAAAAGCAATACTTTGTGGCATAAAACCAAATAGTTTAGATAAAAAAAATAGTTTTATTTCTGTAGAAAAACAAATTGTATCTACGGATCTCCAAGTAGGCTTCATGTTTTTCTCAACTTTTTCTAAAAGACAGTTCTGCTACGATTTATCCTCCTAGTAACTTCCGATGACTCCTACATTTTTCTCGCACACGTTAACGGCCGGAGATCGGTTTAGAGTCAACATAGCTTGAGTAAATCATTAGCATATGAATAGTATGGCATATGTATAGTATGACTTTTTTTTTTAATTTTGAATTACAAAAAAAAAAAAAAAAAACAAGTAATATAAAAAAAAATTTTTAAGTCAATTCCTACTTTTTTTCACTATATTGCAGAAAGTCCTTTAAAAATAATTTTCATTCATTTTTGTAAGTTTATCTGGCGCCATCTATTGATAGATATATGCAACTTAAATCTAAAAAAACTAAAATTAATTAATTACATTTAATTACTGAATTAATATTTGAAAAATAGTGTTAATATCAAGCGTCATCCACTCAAGTTAAAAAAATGTATTTGAACTTGAGTGAATAAATAAAAATATTTTATTAATGATTGAAAAATTGAACAAGATATATATAGGGAGAGTGTGAGCTAATTGAAGGAATTAAAAAATGCTATGAAATTTGAAAGGGGATTAAAATATTCCCTAACAAACAAGCATTATTATTAATTTAACAGACAAAAGTTAAATTTTGTCGATCAGTGTAACCGGCTTGTAATTACTAAAGAAAGAAATGAAAAATTTAGATTCTAGTTTCAATACATAAAGTCCGAAAATTTCATTGATTGTTGTTATTTGTAGTAGTCTCAAATGGTGAGAATAATTTTCGCCAATAATTTCTTCTCCAGAAACTGAATCAAAGGTTTGGTATCAACAGAAGCAAGATTTACATTTAAATCACCACTATGGGTAATGGAAACTTGATGCATCTCTTTCTCCATATTCTGTAGCTCCTACTGATGTAATATAAAGTAATAATTGTTATCTGGGAAAGAATTTGGTGATGTTTAGAATGTTCTGATTTCTTGAAATATATATATACGTTGCCATGATCATAATAAATTTCCTGCTGTCTGTCAATTTCTAATGCAAAGCAGTTAATTTTAGTTTATTTCCTTAATAAATTTTGGTAAAATCGCAGAATAAGGGACGTTGGGATTTGGCGTCATAAAATATTTTCGCCAAATTGCGCAAGGTAATGTTGCCACTGTAAGTGAAGTTAATTGCAAACAGTACTTGAAAAGAGTTACCACATTTGGTTATTTATCGCCCAGCTGGCGCCACTAAAAAATGTTGCCAAGTGCCAACGGGCCCTATTTTTGCGATTTGGCCTTAATTTTAATTAAATATGTGTAGGTACAAGACTATCCTCCGAATGGGTAAGTTTAATTTATGAAACGGAATATTCTTTTTGTTGCTATCGATGAGGAGGATCAAGCATCAACCTATTGTTAGATTCGAACATCAGTTCGAATCTAACAATAGACTGATCATATATTGGGGTCAATCTGATCATAATAGACTGATCATAGATCACAATAGGTCACAATAGACTGATCATATATCCCCGATCAAAATTGGGGTATCGCAAAGAAAGTACGAAAATGTCTTAAAAGCCGAGATAAACAAGCATACTAAAATCATAATTGATTAAATGAATTAAAAACTTTTCTATGCTGATGAAAACTATTTTCTATACTTATTACTATGATATTATTTTTCTATACTGATGAAAACTATTTTCTATACTGATGAAAACTATTTTTATACTGATGAAAACTATTTTCTATACTGATGAAAACTATTTTTATACTGATGAAAACTATTTTCTATACTGATGAAAACTATTTTCTATACTTATTACTATGATATTATTTTCTATACTGATGAAACTATTTTCTATACTAATGAAAACTATTTTCTATACTTATTACTATGATATTATTTTCTATACTGATGAAAAATATTTTCTATACTGATGAAAATATTTTTTATACTGATGAAAACTATTTTCTATACTAATGAAAACTATTTTCTATACTGATTACTATGATATTATTTTCTATACTGATGAAAACTATTTTCTATACTAATGAAAACTATTTTCTATACTACTGATATTATTTTCTATACTGATGAAAACTATTTTCTATACTGAAGAAAACTATTTTTTATACTGATGAAAACTATTTTCTATACTGATGAAAACTATTTTCTATACTTATTACTATGATATTATTTTTCTATACTGATGAAACTATTTTCTATACTGATGAAAACTATTTTTTATACTGATGAAAACTATTTTCTATACTGATGAAAACTATTTTCTATACTTATTACTATGATATTATTTTCTATACTGATGAAAACTATTTTCTATACTTATTACTATGATATTATTTTCTATACTGATGAAAACTATTTTCTATACTGATGAAAACTATTTTCTATACTAATGAAAACTATTTTCTATACTTATTACTATGATATTATTTTCTATACTGATGAAAACTATTTTCTATACTAATGAAAACTATTTTCTATACTTATTACTATGATATTATTTTCTATACTGATGAAAACTATTTTCTATACTTATGAAAACTATTTCTTATACTGATGAAAACTATTTTCTATACTAATGAAAACTATTTTCTATACTGATTACTATGATATTATTTTCTATACTATGAAAACTATTTTCTATACTGATGAAAACTATTTTCTATACTTATTACTATGATATTATTTTCTATACTGATGAAAACTATTTTTCTATACTTTTTTCTATACTTATTACTATGATATTATTTTCTATACTGATGAAAACTATTTTCTATACTGATGAAAACTATTTTTTATACTGATGAAAACTATTTTCTATACTAATGAAAACTATTTTCTATACTGATTACTATGATATTATTTTCTATACTGATGAAAACTATTTTCTATACTAATGAAAACTATTTTCTATACTTATTACTATGATATTATTTTCTATACTGATGAAAACTATTTTCTATACTGATGAAACTATTTTTATACTGATGAAAACTATTTTTCTATACTGATGAAAACTATTTTCTATACTTATTACTATGATATTATTTTCTATACTGATGAAAACTATTTTCTATACTGATGAAAACTATTTTTTATACTGATGAAAACTATTTTCTATACTGATGAAAACTATTTTCTATACTTATTACTATGATATTATTTTCTATACTGATGAAAACTATTTTCTATACTGATGAAAACTATTTTCTATACTTATTACTATGATATTATTTTCTATACTGATGAAAACTATTTTCTATACTGATGAAAACTATTTTTTATACTGATGAAAACTATTTTCTATACTGATGAAAACTATTTTCTATACTTATTACTATGATATTATTTTCTATACTGATGAAAACTATTTTCTATACTGATGAAAACTATTTTTTATACTGATGAAAACTATTTTCTATACTAATGAAAACTATTTTCTCTACTGATTACTATGATATTATTTTCTATACTGATGAAAAACTATTTTCTATATAATGAAAACTATTTTCTATACTTATTACTATGATATTATTTTCTATACTTCGATGAAAAACTATTTTCTATACTGATGAAAACTATTTTTTTTTTTTATACTGATGAAAACTATTTTCTATACTGATGAAAACTATTTTCTATACTTATTACTATGATATTATTTTCTATACTGATGAAAACTATTTTCTATACTGATGAAAACTATTTTTTATACTGATGAAAACTATTTTCTATACTGATGAAAACTATTTTCTGATACTTATTACTATGATATTATTTTCTATACTATGAAAACTATTTTCTATACTAATGAAAACTATTTTCTATACTTATTACTATGATATTATTTTCTATACTGATGAAAACTATTTTCTATACTAATGAAAACTATTTTCTATACTTATTACTATGATATTATTTTCTATACTGATGAAAACTATTTTCTATACTGATGAAAACTATTTTTATACTGATGAAACTATTTTCTATACTAATGAAAACTATTTTCTATACTGATTACTATGATATTATTTTCTATACTGATGAAACTATTTTCTATACTGATGAAAACTATTTTCTATACTTATGATACTATTTTCTATATGATGAAAACTATTTTCTATACTAATGAAAACTATTTTCTATACTGATTACTATGATATTATTTTATACTGATGAAAACTATTTTCTATACTGATGAAAATATGATTTTTATATATGAAAACTATTTTCTATACTAATGAAAACTATTTTCTATACTGATTACTATGATATTATATTGATACTATTTTCTAAATGATTTTCTATACTAATGAAAACTATTTTCTATACTAATTACTATAATATTATTTTCTATACTGATGTAAACTATTTTCTATACTGATGAAAACTATTTTTTATACTGATGAAAACTATTTTCTATACTGATGAAAACTATTTTCTATACTTATTACTATGATATTATTTTCTATACTGATGAAAACTATTTTCTATACTGATGAAAACTATTTTTATACTGATGAAAACTATTTTCTATACTGATGAAAATATTTTCTATACTTATTACTATGATATTATTTTTTCTATACTGATGAAAACTATTTTCTATACTAATGAAAACTATTTTCTATACTTATTACTATGATATTATTTTCTATACTGATGAAAACTATTTTCTATACTAATGAAAACTATTTTCTATACTTATTACTATGATATTATTTTCTATACTGATGAAAACTATTTTCTATACTGATGAAAACTATTTTATATGATGAAAACTATTTTCTATACTAATGAAAACTATTTTCTATACTGATTACTATGATATTATTTTCTATACTGATGAAAACTATTTTCTATACTGATGAAAACTATTTTTATACTTATTACTATGATACTATTTTCTATACTGATGAAAACTATTTTCTATACTGATTAAAACTATTTTCTATACTTTTTACTATGATATTATTTTCTATACTGATGAAACTATTTTCTATACTAATGAAAACTATTTTCTATACTTATTACTATGATATTATTTTTTATACTGATACTATTTTCTATACTGATGAAAATATTTTTTATACTGATGAAAACTATTTTCTATACTAATGAAAACTATTTTCTATACTGATTACTATGATATTATTTTTATACTGATAAAACTATTTTCTACAATACTTATTACTATGATATTATTTTCTATACTGATGAAAACTATTTTCTATACTGATTAAAACTATTTTTTATACTGATGAAAACTATTTTGTATACTGATGAAAACTATTTTCTATACTTATTACTATGATATTATTTTCTATACTGATGAAAACTATTTTCTATACTGATGAAAACTATTTTTTATACTGATGAAAACTATTTTCTATACTGATGAAAACTATTTTATACTGATGAAAACTATTTTCTATACTGATGAAAACTATTTTCTATACTGATTACTATGATATTATTTTCTATACTGATGAAATGATACTATTTTCTATACTGATGAAAACTATTTTTATACTGATGAAAACTATTTTCTATACTAATGATTAATATTTTCTATATGATTACTATGATTCTATAATGATACTATTTTCTATACTGATTCAAAGAAGCAATCTGAAAAAAAATTTGATAGGGCCAAAACATCAATGAAAATACCTCTGCATAATAAAATAAATTAAAACCAGTTCCAAAATTTTGTTTTTCAAAACCAAGTCAAAAAACGTAATTATTTCTTCATTACCTACAAATATTGATAAATAGTAACGTTTTTTATTTAAATGAGAAATATTTAAACCTGCATATAAAACTTGAATATAATCATTAGCATATTTCAATATGTTTAAATACATTTTTCTTACATGGGTAATTTCAAGGAATTAATTTCAAAATTACATAGCAATTATAAGATATCAGTGCGAGTTTTTTTCAGTTTATAAAAAAAAAATTATGATAAGTTCATTAAAGAATTCTTTAAAAATGAAATTTAAAATAAATAATTTATTCATTTAAAATCCCATTTCAGGTCTAAATGCACATTTAGTTTAATTTTAAAAAATGGAATTAATGAATTCAATAAAAAATGAAATGAATTAATTTTTTTAAGGAAAATTTCATCATTCTTTCCTCGTTTCACATTTTCACGATAGTTTAAAAACGTGAAATTTTACGTGATAATTTATACCTTTCAAATTTAAAATGATTAGAAGATCTATATTTTGTCTTAATGTATTACGTTATTCATTGATTTTATTTAAAATGTTCATCTACAAATTATTGGTCACAGAAATAAAATATGAGAAAACTTTGGATGATATGCGCGCTAGCGACATGCAGAACATTTTTGGTATTTTTAAAAGACGACAAATCTTGGCATGATATACTACATAACATCTGCTATCCACTTGCCATGTGTTCTGAATAAGATAATTAGAAGATTTAGTGAAGATTTATATGGACATTCTCTTGATAATCTTGATAATTTAAATAGTCAAATATATCTTCGAACTATTATGGTCTATCCTTCGAAAACAGCCATCATATATTGAAACTTTGAACTGGCTGAGTTTATAAATACGTTTATTTAATACCGAATGAGAATTAAAGTGATCAGTTTGCTTCTGACAAGGGATATCTTCATAAATTGAATGACGTGCTTTAAATCACTAAAAAAAGTGGTTAAGGATAATCAAGGTTAAGTTTTTGCGAATTTATATTCTTATAAATTATTTCCTTCTAAAATGGCTCATTCATCCTCATGCAGCAGTAGCAAAAGAAAGACGTTGTTGAAACTAAACTTAAAGTCTGTAATTTTTTTAACACCTCCCATAATATTATACCTTCCGTTAAGAATATGAGCTTTCAATTAAACCCAGATAATAAGGACGGCAATCGATGTTTTGAAATATCAGTAAAAACAATTTCAATCTTTTGAATTAAAAAAAGTAACGTGTTTAGAAATGGTTAGTTGTCAATTGCTTTTAAAGTGCAATTTTATTGAAATCAACAAAACTGTTAACTGAAAATGAAGAAATCGAAAATTGTAATTTCAAGGAAATTTTACATCGATGCTTAGCTGATATGTAAGTAAATTTAACATTTTCTCTTTAAATTTCAATGTCATTTCTTCACGTATATTTGCCTAATGTTATAGGGTAAATGTTCTGTGAGATTGGGATAAATGTAAATATATACCGATGATGATGATGAAGATTATTGCCTCATCTCCATTGGTGACAAACATAAAAGAATGAAAACATTGGCAATGACTAGAGATTAAAGGAAATCGTGAGAATTGAAAAGTCCAATACTTCAAAATTGAATGTAGGTAGGTTAGAGCAAAATATTCTAGGTCTTTTTAAAATTAGAGTGCGGTTCATATTGTTCGATCACATGAATGACCAGATGTTGGTGGTTGTCAAGATTATTGAAGAATATTTCTGAAAGTTTTCCAGTACTTTTGTATCAGGGAGATAGTTCTTTGAATATCAGCGTTTCTCATGAACCAGTTGGCATTCATATTTTTGTCTAATGGTCATACTTTTGTTCAGCTTCCAAGATTTAAGTATCATAATTAGCAGCATAGGCCCATACCGGGCAAGCATAGGTGAGGAGAGGACGAAACATACAGGTGAAAATCAGAAGTTCATTATGTCTACTCATGCTCGAGTTTCTTGCTAAGGGGATAGAGTCTTCTAATGTTTATTCTGTATTTTTGTTTGCACAGTAAAATTAAATTTCCAATTTAGATGTTTATTAAGATAAATTCCAAATATTTTTGTTTCTGATTTCCAAAAGATAAGTTGATTTTTGAGGTAGATGGCTGGTTTTTTATATTTTTGATTCTTGCTGAAGAAGACTGCTTCAGTTTTGTCAATGTTAAGAGAAATTGTCCACTTGTCATACCAATTAAAAAAGGTCATTTAGGTGTTTTTTTAATGCACAGGTAAGAAAAATTAAGGTTTTTGTTTCGACAATATTTATATTATAATAAATATATATATATATATATATATATATATATATATATATATATATATATAATATTCAACCAATAATAGCAAGCAAATATTTTAACAATGCAATCCATAACAATGCATTAATTTTTATTATTAGGATAAACAATGTTAAACATTGTTGTTACATTACACATTGTTAGGATGCATCCATTGTTTCCGTGCACTCTCTGTTGCTTCTTATAATTTGTTCGTGGCCATTTGAGCGAACAGCGATAATTTTGATTGCGATTATACATATTGATTTTTTCTGCAAAATAGCGGAGAACCTGTGCGATATTGTGACTTTATCATCTCTTCTGAAGGAGAAAGAGGTGTACTGATTTATTTTGGATACTTGAAACGGATTAAAAAGATGATTATGGAGGAAGGCAAACGTTGGTTGGGGAAGGCGAGTTTCACTATTTTGTCAGTCATGTTTCTCATGGATTGGTTTGAGTTGAACGTTTTCGACGTCACTGGTGTTGTCTTGTTGATTGGATTTGTCGGCAATAAGTTGAAGGATTCTGGCTATGACTGGACTGACTACGATTGGAATCAGAAAGATCCTTTGAAGTTGAGTTGCTTGGATATGGATTGATTTTGCTGATCATCTATTTTCACTTTTTCATGATCTTTATTCGCCTGCAACAATTTATACCCTCTTAATAACTGCGGTTATTGCAGATTCGATTAAAACCCAGTGGGGTGCTATTAAAGCATTTTTACGTCGTTAAGATTCTTGAAAAAACAGTATTCCAAGAAAAATTTATAAAATGAACTTTAAACAACTTCTGGAACAATAGAAAAAAAAATCGAACTGCATTTACAAAATTGGATGAAAAAGTATTGAATAATTCTTTTATTTTACATACTAACCATATAAAAAAAATAACTTATGTTATAAAGTACTTCATTAATTCCTGCCATCAAAAGAGGATTAGGGCTCCTGGCGACACCTCTCTAAAAAAGCGCATCGAGATTTCTACCCCATGGGTGATGTGGAAACGAAATCATTCCATGGACACTCAATCTGAAAAAAATTAAGTGTAATTATTGAACTAAAAATTTATTTTTGCTTTACTTCAAAGCCTTTCAAATATTTTTTTGTGTATATAAGGAATTTTCCTTTAGTATATCCCATTTGGCTCTCAATAAAAAAGTCACCAGTTATAATGTCGTAAATGAAAGAATAAACATAAATGCAAAAGTAACCCTCCTAACGAATTGTTCTATTACATCGAAAAACCTTGTTATAAATGAAAATGAAAAAAGAGAATTAAATTTAAGTTATGGATAGGAAATTGGAAATTATTTTGACATAATCGAAAACATGTAATTTTTCCGAGTTACTAATTCTAGCATTCCGCTGCATTTTGGACTATTTTTGACGCTTTATCAATAACACATTTATTTTTTTACTAAACGTTATTAAAAGAAATATTATTTTCTTCTCAATCAGCTTTAATACTTTTGATTAAATTTTTTTTCTCACATATATCTCACATGGTTTTTTTTTTTTTTTTTTTTTTTTTTTTTTTTTTTTTTTTTTTGCTAAAAACAAGAAATTACCCTTAAGTGTCATGGCACCTTATGCAGGGGTCGTATGTTGTATTTTTCAAGATCGATTTCCGTAAAAAAAAAAGCATGCAGAGGATCATAATAGACTACTTACTACTACTGCTTCATTGGCGAAGCAGCCACGTGGGCCAAGGGTGTCTGCCTACAAGCAGATTACGAGACAGGAGATGTTCTCTTTTTGTGGAGGAGTTTCCAGCCTACGCTCAACAGTCATATTAGACTAGGACCAAAGTATATCCGAGCTGCTACAAATATCCACTGGACAGCTGGGACTCGAATCTGAAACCCGTGTCACTAGTGTCAGAGCGCTAGTGGCTCGACCCCCAGGCCCCTATAATAGAGTACCACCTCATTGTAAGTGAGGGTCAGTTCGTACCACCTCAGATTAATGAGGGAGAGAGTATCATCTCTCATAAATGGGAAGACAATTCGTACCACCTCAGTCAGTTCGTACCACCTCAGAGTAATGAGGAGAGAGTATCATCTCACATAAATGGAAGACAATTCGTACCACCTCAGTCAGTTCGTACTACCTCAGAGTAATGAGGAGAGGGTATCATCTCACATAAATGGGGAGACAATTCATTTACCACCTCAGTACCACCTCAGTAATGAGGAGAGAGTATCAGGGGAGACAATTCATGTACCACCTCAGAGTAATGAGAGGTATCATCTCACATAAATGGGGAGTACCATAATGATGAGATAGTACCATCACATAAATGGGGAGACAATCCGTTTTGAGATGTAATATTGTTGAGTTAATATTGTAGCACGCTTAATACAAAACCATAAATGTTGCAGTTAGAAATAAGAATATTTCAGATTAGAAAAAATTCAGAAAAATAAAATACTGTACCAATAATGTATTGTAACTATATTTTTTATTGCTGGATTTTAATTTCCATACTTATTTTCTCAGAATTGCAAACTAAAGCAATGCTATGACCTTTATTTATAGCACATATTATATCTTTTAATAACACTTTTTCTTACAGGTTTATATTTAAAATATAGTATAGTAGTAATTGATTTGTAATTCAAATATTATAAATACATAAATATATGATTCAAAACTTTCAAAAACCATACTTAGAGTCAGGCAGTCAGAGTGTTGAATATCAGACTGTTCGCAAACACGTGGGAATATTACTTTCCGTATTATAATCGGCTAGAATCACGCATGAAAACTCTCTAATGGAATCAAATCAAACGTTTTAAAGTACGCATTGTATTGACGTACTCAGGGTAACATATGCGTCATACGTACTGACGATAGTGGAATTTTAAAAAAGAAGCGCAAATAGGGATAAAGATAACGTCAACATAAATTTTAAAATCAATATTTTTATTTTTAGTCATCCTGTTTATTTAGAACAGCCAGATCTAATTTCACAGAGCTAAAGGTACTATTTACGTATTTTGTTTAATTTGTCACCACATACGTATGCATAATCAAAATCCGTATTTAAGTATCTACTAAGAATAGGTTATATATATATATACTATGACATGACATTTTCGGGACTATGACATACTATGACATTTTCGGGTCAGATGGCCAGATTCATTTCGGATTCGACTCTCAGCAGTGCCATGAATGTTTGCAGTCGTTTCGGAATCCACTTTATACCGTAGATCACTTTTCAATACATGACTGTAAAGCAGTTGGACGTAGGGCTGACAACCCTGCTCCTTAAAATATCTCTTGTCTCAAAAATCAGCCAGTAGGCAGACGGCTTTGGCCCACCATGAGGTTGTTGCGCCAATGAAAAGAACAAGAGGACACAATGAATTCTTCCATTAAAGCAATAAAGCAAATAGAAAAAAATCCCACTATAGCACAGCATTTCCACAATAAATTCACAGGTGCGGTTCATTTACGGTAAATCTCTCTAATATCTTATTTTTATTATTTCATAAATTCACTCTAATATTAATAATAATGATGAAAATTAATTTTCTTTTTTATTTTTCGGGACAAGAATCTTCTATTCGTAATATAACATTTTGAACCGTGTTATAGGGTCATGCTATAATTTAGCCATTTAGTGAATAATGATTAATTTCTGATGCGGGATGTCCATCAGGTTAGCAAACCAATTGCAAAAGTAGCAGAAAAGATTCGTTTCATACTTTTCTTTTGACAAAAGTTTGAAATCCTGGAAAGAAAAATTCTTTTTATATTTGAGAGGAGGGATGAAAAGGATTTCCTAGGGATGCCGGAAAGTCCTCTAGATCCTCTTACCATGTAAGAAAACTATAGCTTCTACTAAAAGCAGCAAAAGCTCTGGATATTTTCTTTTCTTTGCGTACAAGTGAGGATCTTTTCGCTCTTGGGGATAGCACTTCGTTAATAGATTTTTATTTTATTTGGATACATAAAAACAACGCTTCCTACTTAAACTGATAATGCGGTTGATTGAGATATTAACAATATAATTTAAGAATTAAGCATATAGAAATTTGCAACAGAAATTAGTGTGATAAGTTCTATTCAAAGAGGAGCTCATACCATGTAGCTTTCTAACCGTAGAAAACTATGGTTTCTACTAAAAGGGTAAAAGCTCTGTCTGTTTTTTTCTTTACAAGTACTTCTTGGAATCTTGCTTCATGAAAAGTTTTTTTTTTTTTTCATGATTTTGGAAACATCAAAAAATAATAATGACCTTCTTGCTTAAACTGATAATGCAGTTGATTCAGATGTTAACAACATAATTTTAAGAATTAAGCCATACTTAGAAATTCCACAAAAATTGAACGTGATAAAGGATTCTGTGGTTGTTTGTTTCTTATCTCACTTGGTAAACAACTCTAGACTAAGTCAAGAACCCCGTGTGGTCTCAGTCCAGAAGCTGCCCCTTTCCCATGTTGAAGGGGCAGCTTCTGTTGTGGTGGAACAAGCTTGCTTAGGTAGGCTGACTTAGTTTCCTTACTGGACTGGAGACTGGAGATTTGCTGGACGCTGACTCTTTTACGTAGGGTTACCAGTCCTGCGCCCAACAGTCATATTAGACCTAAACCTACGGCCCAAAATGATTCAAACCACTACGAATCTATGGCACCACCGGGGTCGAACCCTGTGGTACCAGCGCCAGAGCGCTAGCCACTCGACCATCAAGGCCCTTTGTGGCAATATTGTTATGTCGCTTTTCAATTGCTTCTATTAGCTCACACTCTTCCTATATATATATCTTGTTAAAATTTTCAATCTTTAATGATGAACCTTTAATGAAATCATGAAGATATTCATCTTTAATGATATACTTTTATTCATCCAATCAAGTTCAAATACATTTTTAGAATTTGTAGTAGATGACACTTAGTTAATACATTTTTTTCAAATATTAATTCAGTAACTAAATTTAGTGAAGGTAATTAATTTTTTTTTTTTTTTTTTTTTTTAGGTTTAAATTTGCATGTATGGGCTGAGATAAATTAAAAAAATGAATAGAAAATATTATTTATAATGGACTTTCTGCAATATAGTGGGGGGAAAAAGTAGGAATTGACTTAAATTTTTATATTACTTGTTTTATCAAGAAAGAAACGCTTTATTATTCATTTATTTTTTATTGTAATAAATTTTTCGTTGAAGTTGTTGATAACATTTTGATAGATGTAAAGTTGGTTAACAACATCGAGTAGACAGTAATTACCAATCTCAATAACTTATTATGTTCTTTTTTATTAAAAAAATAAACTTTTATTGTTTACTTATTTTTGTATGAAGTTAACTGCGTGGTATTCTAATGTGAATACCATGCAGTTGAAAGAGCATACAAATCTCCTAACAATATATTTTTGAGAATTAAGCACATAGAAATTTACAAGAGAAGTGAAGTGGTAAAAGTTTTATTCTAGGGAAATCATCACGGATAATGCCATTTTAATTTGAAACATTTAAAAGTAACTTTGGAATTTTCACAATGCATGTTTGAAAACATTTTTGAATATGATTTAATTAATAAAAATGTTTTTCGTTAGTTGTTGCTGATAATAGAGTTTTTGCATAGCGTATTTTCATAATATGGTATTTTTCTCCCTAGTACGCATGCTCATGGAAACATTATTACAGATACGCATGCGCAATTTCCTATGAGCATGCGCACTAGGGAAAAAAGCTCAATATTACTAAAAGCTGTTACGATAATATAATTTGATAACATCCAGTAGATGGATATTACCAACCTTTAATAACTCATTGTGTTCTTTTTTTTTTTATTAGAAAAGGAACCTTTGTATTCTTGTTGTGTACAAGTAATTAATAAATGTTTTTCGTTATTTGTTACTGGTAATAATATGATACATTATGTAAAGTTGTTTAATAACCTCAGGTAGATGGTGATTGCCAATATCATTATGGTTGTTTTTTTATTATTATTAAGAAAGAGACCTTTATTATTCACTTTTATTTTATTGTACAAGTAATAAATGTTTTTTCGTTATTTGTTACTGGTAATAATATGATACATTATGTAAAATTGTTTAATAACCTCAGGTAGTAATTTGATTACTTAATATCATTATGGTTTTTTATTACATTATTAAGAAAAGGAACCTTTATTATTCCTTATTTTATTATTACAAGTAATTAATAAATGTTTTCGTTATTTGTTACTGGTAATAATATAATACATTATGTAAAGGGTGTTTAATAACCTCATTTGGAGATGGTGATTGCCAATATCATTATGGTTTTTTATTATTATTAAGAAAAAAAGAAGGAGACTTTTATTATTCACTTATTTTATTGTACAAGTAATTAATAAATGTTTTTCGTTATTTATTTTTAGTGAAAAAAGCAGTCAGTACATTATGCAGAATTGTTTAACCAACAGGTAGATGGTGATTGCCAATATCATTATAGTTTTTTTTATTATTATTATTATTAAGAAAAAGAAACATTTTTATTATTCACTTATTTTGTGCACAAGTATTTAATAAATGTTTTCCGTTAGTTGTTGATGATATTTTGATAAGAATTAAGAAAGTTGATTTAACCTGTTAATCAAGTAGACGGTGATTACCAATCTCAATAACTCATTATGTTCTTTAACACTTAGTATTCTTATTCACCTGTTTTATTGTGCAAGTTAACTGCATGGTATTCTAATTGCATACCTTGCAGCCGAGAAAAACAATACAAATCCCTCCGGGCACCATTCTTCTAACCCCATCCTCAACACCTATGTGTCAGGAGGTCAATTATTTCCAACAATTAAAGCCACAGCAGACGCTCCAAAGAGTAGAATTGTGGGGTTCCGATACCAGAGAATTCCATTACGCTGCCATTTATGGCGCCAGTTGGCGCGGAGGATTGTGCGGAAACTTCTGTCACCAGTAGACTCTCGTTAAGATAATAAAGCTCACTAATCACTGGTAGTACGCCCAAAGTTAAATAAGCACAGATTGGCGCGTGCTCCTGCTGCTATCTGATGGACGAGAAAGTTAATGAATATCAGACTCAGCCAGCTAATACCGATTCCAATTCGGCGCCTGGCGAGGATAGTCTGCGTTTTGGAGCCAAGTCTGTCGATGTTTGGAAGATCGGGTTGGTCGGTGTCAACAATAACAGATTAATGCATTTCGAAGAAGAAGAGGGATTATCGGGTTTTCAAGATTGTTGGTTATTTTTAAAATATTGGTGGTAATTTAGTATTATGTATTTTAGGGCAAGTATAGTTAAGAAAAATTGTTAGATTATAAAAATGGTAATATAAGTTTTTATTTAAATTTCATTTATCAAGAGTTTATAATTAATATTAGATGAGTTAAATATGCATTTATTTTTGTCATAATCGGAATTAAATAGTAATAATATTTTTTATTTATTAAATAATAATAATAATGTTGTTTTCCAAAACTAAATTAAGCACAAAATGTTCTATTAATGTTTTAAAATATTTTTTTCATTTTTATTAATAATAAATTAATATTTATATAAACTAGATAGCCTAATCATATAATAAACAAACTTATAATTATATATATATATATAAACTATTAATAATTATTATTTAATCAATAATAAAATTATTATTGATTAAATAATAAATAGTAATGTTATGCAAAGTAAATTAGCACAAATGTACTATTAATGTTTTAAATTTTTTTTTCTTTTTATTAACAATGTATCTTAGAAAGTAAATTAATTATTTTTTATAAACCAAAGCCAACTTAATCATATAGTATACAAATTTATAATTATGCATATAAATTATTAATTATTATTATTCAATAAATAACTAATATTATTATTTATTAAATAATGGTAATGTTGTTTATCAAAGTAAATTAAGCATAAAATGCTCATTAATATTTTAAAATTTTATTTTATTTTATTTTATTAATAATGTATCTTATAAAATAAATTAATCCATTCATATAAACTAGATAATCTAATCAAATAATTTACAAAACCAACAATTATGCAAATTACTATATTTTAAGCTCAATTTTGAATTATTTTTAAAAATCTCATATATATTGTAGAATATATAATACAAGTTATTCAATAATAAATACAAAGAAAGTAAAACTCGGAAAGATGCAAAACTTCAAGTTTTGAAATGTACTTTTCCAAAAGTTTTTCTAGATAGAACTGGGAAAAAAAAAAGAAAAATAGAAAGAATTTTTTTAGACTGAATTTTTTCCACCACTTTTTCGACGGATTTTTTTCTCAATCCAAGTGACTGTTAGTTTTTATTGAATGGCTTTGTTTGAAACTGCTGTGATGAAATTTAAATCTCTGCAGGATTTCTAGATCCAGCAATGAAAGTATCGGTTTCAAAGTTCCGAGAAGATTCCTGTAACATCTCCATATAAATTCAATCCTACAGAAGCGTGAAGGAGCTAATTTCTTCAAAGCTTTACTTCAGCTACTAACTAATAACTAACTAAAGCACTAAATAATTTTTTATTAAACTTAATATTGATGGTATTTGATGAACTGATTTAAAAAAATAAATTAGTGTCTGCATATACTTAAAAATGATAAAAGTTATGTACATTATTTTTTATTATTATCTAGTATTTGCCTATAAATTGTTGAATTGTAAGGATTGTAATTGATAAATTGTAAAGGATCTATAAATTGTTGAAATTCAAATTAATTTAAAATTAAAAAAATTTGATTAATTTGATTAACTTTTTGACTTTACAATAGGCACATTCAAAAAAGTGATATTGAAAATCTGCTCGAAAATATTTTTTAACTGAGAAATGTAAGACAATTGATTTTTTTTAAATTTGAAAAACCACGACGATAAAGTATTTGGAAAAAATCTGTGAAACTCTTTATAGTTAATAATTATTTATAAGTTTCTGATCTTTCTCCTGAAAAATATTACTTTTAGCATTCTATCATGAATTATATAAAAAGATGGGATAAGTTTTATTTTGAGCATCAGGGCTGAGGTTCAGTCCGCCTCAAACTTTTGTTGTAGACACTGTTCAAAAACAAAGGACTTGATGGCTTTTTGTGATGTTCAGCATCTTGTCTCGTGAGTCGATCACCTGGTGGAGTTTTGCAGGTTTCTCCCCCCACGATATGCAGGTGCATAGTAAAATTCTCTAAAAGTCCCCTCCCGGTAGTCACTGCTCTCCTTATTCAGTGATACAGAGCCAAGTAAGACTTCTACCTAAGGGTGCTCCATCACAACAGGTTATCCTTTCCATCTATCTGCTGAGTGAGATTGCTCATGGGATGTCCGTGTCCTGCAGGACACTAAGGATTACACACAACAACAACAGGTTTGTTTGTCGCTATACGGTCCTTTTTTGCACACACTT
>BPLR01005275.1:0-150401 GCA_021605095.1 Caerostris extrusa | reverse complement strand
ATTTGTTATCTAATTTGAACCTTTTCCCATTTTCTTCTATCCTAGACATAAATTTATTATCTAATTTGAACCTTTCCCAGTTCTTAGTGCTGAAAGCAGCTTTACCAGCGAACTTGATTTTTTGTACTGGATGTAATTTTATCAGTTAATTTGAATTAATTTTCATTACTGGAAATAATTAATTTTTCTGTACTGAAATTGTATTAGCTAATTTGAACGTTTCCCCTTTCTCAGTGCTGGACTGAGCTTTACCAGAGAATTTGAATCTTTCTTTGTACTGGACATAATTTTATTAGCTAATTTGAACCTTTCCCTTTCTCTGTACTGAAATAATTTTTTTAGATAATCTGAACCTGTCCCCATTCTATGTACCGGACACAATTTTATTAGTTAATTTAAACTTTTCCCGTTCTCAGTGATGGACGCAGCTTTACCAAGATATTTGAACTTTCTCCTTCTTACTAGTGTAGCTATCATTACTTTTTCTCCCGAAATAGAGTGCAGAAAAAATGCGTACGCTTTGAAAATAAGACGTTATAGAGATGTCGAAATCAAGAATTGTTAATGCGAAAGCTTATAAGCTTGCTTTTTAGAATTATATTGCTCAATAAGGAGTGAAAATTTCTGTATAGAAAAAGGAAAATCTTGAGAATTCTCCCATGTATATGTGTTTCCAGACAATCATTTGAATTTTGACTTATCTGAATTCAAAAGGGATTCATAGCCCCTCGAAAGTTATTTTCGAATCCATCTTACGCGCGATTACCTGTATCCTCCACAATCATTCTTTCATTTCGAGACAAAACGGCTCACAGGAAGCCGGGATAAAGCAAAAAGCGAGAGAGAAGCAATTTTACTTTCTAACCTACTGCCTTCTGCTTCCTTTTCGGCTCATTGGTTCCATGGCTTGGAATCGCAGAATGTGGAGTTGACATAAATCCCAAAGATCTCTACAACCCCTTTCCTTTCTTCCTTAAACCCTTGCCTCCTTCTCTTCCAGTTTTAACTTCCGTGTATCACTTTTCTTTTCCTTTTCCTTTTCTTTTTTACATCCCAAAATACCTCGTTTACCCTCTAACGGGTCAGAAAAGTTAGGAAAAGAATCCCGAATATCTCATGTCCTAAATCACCTCAGCCTGTTCATCAGTTAGGCTTAGCGTTTGTTTCCCGATGTCCCAAAATGGCTTCTTTCAGATAAAAGTCTTTGGAAACACCCTCTTGAAAGCACCGTGATCAAACTTGTTAAATAGGGCGTTTTATACTTCTAACGGTTACTCTGCGAGGCAAAATTCCACCACGGCATCCAGGATTCGTTGGGGGTTATCTGTTTCTGAGTTTTCGCTTGCTCATTTATTTCATCGCGTTTGCACCGGCAAAACTACTGTGTTGAATACGAATAACCAAATTTGTGTCTTGCACCGCTGCTGCGGATAGTTGGTGTTTGCGGTACATTACGTACACTGACGGAATGCATCGTTTGCATTTAAATGAGGGTGCTTTGACGGAATGGGGGCTCTCTCACTTTTGCTTTTGAAAATCGATTCCGAGATGCAATCTTCGCCGGGTAAGAACATTAGAATGTCGGCCGTCTTGATCGTAATCGTCGATTAATACTAGACGTGCGGATTTGAATTCCTTTGATGGATTCTTTTTGATGGATGGTTAATAAGTTATATGGAAGCATACGTATCGATAATTAGAATTCTTAAGATGATCAAAATTTTTTTCTTATTGAACAAATATTTCTGGGGAATATTCAGGGAGGATTTAAGGGTCAGCTGCACATTTGCTTGTCGTATAAGAGAAAATCACGTAAACACCCACAGACAACCTGACTATTTGTATCAGACACACGTCAAAATCAACATAATCTCTGAAAGTAGTGGCTAGTCAATACAGTTTGGGAATGATGTGGGTGAGAAATCTGATTGGGCTCTGTGACGCTCTAAGGTCATATGAGATCGGGTTTGGTTTGGTTTGTCACTCTACGGTCATTTTGTCCACACACTTTAGGATAATTAGACCGGAAACTACGTCTTAAAGTGGATTCCGAACTGCTACAAACCTCAATGCCACCTCCGGTACTCGTACCCGAAACCTTAGAAGTAGTGACTGCATCGGTTTCGCAAGCGGTTACGCTGTTGTACTTTAGCAGCAGGGTCATGATGACCGAGTGACTAATGCTTTGCCCTCGATGCCATAGGTTTCGGGTTCGAGCCCCCTGCTGTGTCATAAATGTTTGTAGTGGTTCGGAATCCACATTAATCCGTAGGTCCAGGTCTAATATGACTGTTAGGCGTAGGAGTAGTAGGGCTGACGGAGTAGGGTTGACCAGTTTATGGAGTAGAGCTGACAACCCTACTCTGTAAAAACCTTCTCCCTGCTTACAAAAATACATTTTATGTTTCTTCTTCAGCGATACGGAGCTAAGTCAGATTTCGCGTTTCATCACAGCAGAAGATGACCCTTCACCTTCATCCATGAGTAGATTACTTATGGGTCGTCCATCCTGCTCTGCAGACACTGAGGATGAGTCACACACACTTTAGAAGCGCATGTTACCATTCGGTCCCAAGTTGGCCATGTATCAAACTAATATATAAATCATTGCAACTAACTATACTAAACAGCTATCACTAACCAAATGGTTAATAAGTTGTTTTGAAAACTACTGCAACATTAGGTTTGGTTTGTCGATCTACGGTCATCTTGTGCACACTTTAGGTTAAGCAGACCGGCGCCAGATAAACTTTGAATGAAAATTATTTATGAAGGACTTTCTGCAATAGAGTGAAAAAAAAAGTGTTACTTGTTTTTCTAAATTTGTATTAGAAGCTTCTTAGAGCATTTATCATTTCCATTAAACAAGAAAAAAAACTTAATTAAATCAGACTTGTCGAACCCAGCTAATTATCACAACGCATCAAGAAAAATATTTAACATTCATCAATGAATTTTTAACAATAGGTTTTTTGTAGTTTGTGAATTAAGAATTGGCTTTTGCAATTATAGATTTTTTTTCTTTTTTTGTATTGACGGAATCCCAAATCTTCTCCAGTATGGTTATTGTTCACTTTTGGCGAAGAAGGTTTTATTCAAATGAAGTGAACAACAATTGCAAAAAAAACAATACAGTTACCTTACTTTGGAGTATTCTTAAAAACGGACTTACCATAGTTGATCAATCTTAACCAAGTAACTTTACCATAGTTGGACCAATCTTACATCTCAAAAGGAAAAAAAAAATTTCGGCATGTAGAAGATGTTATTTAAACTCGGTTTGGTTGTCGCTATCATTTGTATTGCACTTGTGAGAACGGCGAAATCCTACACCAGGTGAAGACCATATGAATAAGCGTAATACGCAGCTTCACTTTCAGCGAGGAACCACCTGAAGGCTGAATAAACCTCAAGACAACGCTCTACATATTAGACCTGCTGATTAAAGTGGATTCCGAACCACTACAAATATCCATGTGCAACATTAGCCATTCAGGCCCCGTCACTGAACTGAAACACTATATGTCACATGGAGAAAATTTGAATAATTCTCACCTTGTAGTTCGACTACCAATGAGAGATTATCATACTATATACACTGTTATTTTTATTTTTTTTCTAATGCAGCTGGCAAAAATACTTAGACAGCTCTCTCTTGAATGCCTTAAGGCAAGCGCTGCACAGACGTTACTCACTTTGCATTACCCAGGGGCGCGTGTAACTTGAAGATAAGCCATGGACGCGGTGTCACAATGCCCCAACAACGCTCTACGATCCTATTAGGACCGGGACCTACGCTTTAAAGTGGATTCCGAACCACTCGGCCATAAGGCCCCAGTGCGCCCCATATCGGCCATCGGCCTTATATATATATACTGTTATAATCGGTACGAACTTTTGAAGATTGCTGTGCATGCCACCAGTGGAAATCAAATTATCTTTAGTTGCATGTTATTTTCTTTGAAATATTATTAATTTATTAGTGAGATGGGAATTTTTTATTATAAAGAAAATTTACATAAAAATTTATTGTGCATTAAAATTTGAATTTTAAGAAAAATATTTTAAGATGATTAAATACTACACGGAAATTTTTTATATAGATAATTTTAAATTGTTCTTATTGACTGTGTATATCAATCATCGGTAATTAAGAGTGCAACACTATTTGACTGGAATGATTAGAAAAAATTATTTTGTAAGGAATTAAATAAAAACATATTTTTATAATGTGAAACAAAAATTAGAAAACAATTACTTGTAGTATGTCAAAAATATTATAAAGCAAATAAGTTGTACTAGATGTAAACTGTAGATGTTACTGAACAAAGTAGGAAGATATCAGCCCTTTCTCAAAAAAGAAAATAAAAATCTTTTTAATGACAGTTGGAAAGTGGTTATTTGATATGCTACGAAAATACACAACTTTACTTTCTTTCGAAGCCGTAAAAAAGAACGAAACAAGTAATGCAGATCTATAATTGGAAAATATCTTCCTTTCTTTACCTTCCATTTTCTAGAAAAACACATCACCAGCAAATATTACCTTTTTGAAATCAAAACATTCATTGCAAAATCGTTTTCAATTCATATTTTGAAAGATACCAATGTTTCTCTCAAAGGTATGAAAACGAATTATTTTACATTCTATTCATTTGAAGAAAATCTACAAATATTGAGATTTTGATGAAATATTGCCAAACACTTAGATTTTTTCGCACCGATTTTATTTTTTCACGTAAATGAATTTTTTTTTAACAAAGTACATCTTGGATATTTAATACAAATCCAAAATGAAATTAAATATAATCACTGCATACATTTAAGGATTTTTTTATCGCGAAGGAGAGTATTATCAAAAAACTTTACATCAATAAAAAGTATTATGGAATATAAAATATTACAAGAAGACTTTTTTGTGAGACACTCATTTGATTTCTTAATTTGTTGCGTTGTTTCTTATCCCGCTTTGTAGACAGCAACATCTAGACCAAGTCCAAGAACCCGTGTGGTCTCACGGAACGAGGGAAAAGGGGACAGCTTCTGCTGTGATGGAACGCTTGTAGGTAGAAGTCTGATTTGACTCCCTGACGCTGGACTTTTTACACATTAGATTCAATAGAGACTCTTAGATTCCTTTTTTACATATTAAATAAATTAGACTCAGTCATATAAGAGCGAGATCTATGGCTTAAAGTGGACTCCGAACCACTACAAACATTAATGGCACCGCCGGGACTTAAATCGAAACCACATCGGAGCGCTAGTCACTCAGCCATCAGGCCCTGTTTAATTTGCCATATATTATATTACTTCTTTAATATAGTAAGTTAATGAGTATTTTTAAAATCCATTTTATCTCATTATTGTTTTGCGTAAGTGTGTACTCTTTGTGTTCGATCCGTCATTGATTTAAGCTACATCACACCTTTTGGAAACGAGTAGACTCAGTGGGAATTGTGACAGCCTTGCATTGATAGTCTAATTACTTGGTTCGAATATTCCAGATTTTCTCCAATATGATTCATAAGTTCGGCTCAATTTTGCCTGGAAAAATCTATAAAACTAAATCTTTAACTATAGTAAAAAAAAAGAAAGTCCATAAAACTATAATCTTATAAAACTAAGTTACATGCCATTCCTGAAAATTAAAACCCTTTCTAGTGATATAATGCAGCCAGCCCCTCAGAGTGCATCCTATGCAATACAATTTAAAGTGTTCGACTCTTGGCTCAGTGGGAACGTGCGTCGCTGGTGAACATTAGGTGAAGGTTCCATCCTCTGTCAGCTTTGTTGTCGACACTGTTTCAAAAAAACGAAGAGACTCTTTGGAGTTTGGGTTGTTTAATATCCTTCCTCGTTAGTCGAACTATCTGGTGGAAGTTTTCCGGGTTTTCTCTTATACGATACGCAAATGCGGGGTAGTTCCCCCTAAATTCCTCCCAGAAGGCACTGCCCTCCTTTTCAGCGTCACGGAGTCAAATTAGACGTTTATCTACGGGTGCTTCATCGCAACAGAAGTTGGTTCTCCTTCCATGAAAGCAAACGGGTTTATGGGCTTGGTCTTGATGTTGCTGTTTACCAAGTGGGATAAGAAACAACAACAACAATTTAAAGTGATTTTTCAGTATCATTAACTAAGGATATGAATGCCAAGTATTCAGCAATAGTAAAAAAAAGCAATACTATATATAAATATATAGCATTAATGTATACAAGAATAGAATTGGACCAATGACCAAGCATTTTGAATTTATGGGGTAAGATTAAAGATAAACGAAAGAAAATAAGATAATATAAGATATGAGAAGTTCGAAACTTTATTGTATTATAATAATGATTTATCTAATTAATTACGATTCTTAAATATATGCATATAAAATATCACATTTAATTAGATAAATCATTATTATAACATAATAAAGTTTCAAACTTTTCATTCATTTGAATAAACGTAAAGTTGCTAAAATATAACCATCTTTATTTCGATTAACTATTCATGCTCCTGTTATGTTCTATAACAAAGTTATTGTTTTTATACTCTTAACAGTATTATTGGAGAACAAAATCTTTTCGTCTGATACATTATTCTTGGCCAACATTAGTTGTCTAGACATTCATTGTGTTCAGTATAACAGAATGAATCAAATCTGAACATCTAAATACCAATGCAGATACGGGAATCAATGACATTATTTATCCTACTTATTTGAGCAAATATTTTATAATGGTAATATATTTCAATTTATGTTATACTTGACAAAAATCGTGGAAGAGGTTTTATTAAATAGACTGCATTTATTTACTTTGTTATGCATAGCTTCAATATGAAACATTTTTGTGTAACTGCATAATTTATGATTAAGATTTGAAGATATACTACTTATTAGATGCAGATATACTGTGATATGATTGAAGATATACTACTTAATGGTGTTAATCTATAATGAATAGTTTTACCTATTTAATTCGTTTATCATTTACTTAATAGAGTTATTGTCCACAAATGTGGTGGAAAGGCAGCATAATAAGCGTTGGATACGGTGCATCTTTTGTCTAAATCATTCATTTAAATCATCATTAATATCACAGTTTATAACTTTTCCCATACATTATGTTCGATAGCTCGGTCACAAAAATAAACTCAAGTAATCTTCGACACAGACACGAAGAATGATACAGACATGAATGGACTGTATAAATTAATTCCTTTATTTAGGCAGCCATCAAGCTCGAAGATGGACTGCCACACACAACCTTTCTCTTTGGTCGCCGTTGATCAACTCCTTTAGTTTATGCAGCCATCAAGCTCGAAGATGCACTGCCACACAACCTTTCTCTTTGGTCGCTGAGTTTCAACTCCTTTAGTTCATGCAGCCATCAAACTCGAAGATAGACTGCCACACGACCGTTCTCTTGGGTCGTAGAAGTTCAACTGACTCTTACATTCTTTCTCTCTCTCCCGTCAGCTCACCCCCTGCCAGACACCCCCACAGAAAGGATGTTTTTCTGGACATAGGGCGTTGACCTCCCCTATGCAGGGGAACCTGGGTTTCGACGTAACACATTATTTTTGCAGTAGGGTAAAATTTATATATCATAAGCTTCGTTAAATTACTCACCTCATGAATTTATCAAGATATATTCATAATAAGATACGAAAACATGTTGTTTGCTTTCCAATGTTAGGCACTTTGATCTAATTATTTACCATTAAAACAGCAGATATATGGTATATTCAAAGTTATCCATAATGCCCCCGATGGGGAGCGGCTGTTACATTGTACCCTCGTTTTACCACAGATATATAGCATATTCACCGAGCAGATATATGACATATTCACCCAGCAGATATATGGCATATTCAAAGTTATCCATAATGCATCCCGGTGGGGAGGGGCTTTTACATTGCACCCACGTTTTACCACAGATATATAGCATATTCGCCGAACAGATTTAAGCTTATATTGCGAGATATATAGCATATTCGTCAGATATATAGGTTTCGGATTCGACTGCCGGTGGTGCCATGGGTGCTTGTAGTGGCTCGGAATCCACTTTAAATCGTAGGTCCCGGTCTCATATGACTGTAGAGACGACATAAAGCTCAGACAGACCTAGGTCATTCCCAAACTGTATAGGGGCAACTCAACTCTAGACACAGTGATGTGGTGCGTTGTAGTAGTAGTAGTAGCAGCAGCAGCACTACATACCAGGTCACTTTGCTGTGTGTCCTTATTTCGGATCATTCATTTGAAATGAAGATTTCGAAATGTATTTAATACTCTACTACGAACGCTATGCAAATTTAATGGCTAACGGATGATATACAATACCTCACACATTACTCCACTACATTAAACAAAATATGATTGGTCACAAACACTTAGCTCTTAAATATTTGAGGAACAAATGACACATCCATGCAGAAAGCGTCCTACATCACATTTAACGCTGCACTCCACTCATTTAAAATGTCAACCTATTACTCAGTAGGCGAATGCGTGTTTGGCTTTAAACGTCCCGTCATTTGGATTAATTTTTGGAAGACATTCCCGTTTCATGATCCCGCTTTGTTCCAAACAGAATTCATTCTGAGCACATTAAAACCTACTGGTCATTTAATCGTTGGGCATCAGAAGACACATCAACCCTCTTCTGGAAAGATTCTTAGAGGATGGCAGCACATTCCCTCGACGTCTCGTTTGCACATTTGCCTTCCCTGCTAATTTACATATCTGCGAACACACCACGGAGGTCGAGCAAAGCCGGGAAAACGAAAATTAATAATTATCAGGGTGCCACAAGTTGGAGAGCCTGAATAATTTAAAACGATTTTCCTAGAGAGAGAGAGAAGGTTCAAGACAAAACTCCAAGGACTCGTTTTACAACCCGAAGAATCTCCCCTCATTTATAGTAGTAATAATGAAGGGTGGAAAGGCTAGAATGAATCAATAAAATCCTCGACCGTAACGGGGAAGCAGCATTAGCTTTCTATAACTCTCGGAGGGGATGGAGCAACCCTTTCCGCTCCTTGTCTTAGTTGGATAAGAAGACTGCCTCGCTTGCTTGGCTGTCTTGGATTTTCTGGTACATGGTCAGACCAATGACATAAATTATAAATGAGGAAGTGTAGCTTTTCGCGAGATAGGTGCGAGGATTGGAGAGTTTCTGGGAGGTGTGATTAGGATGGGATAGTGGACTTTTGGGGGTTGTCGTGTTATTAACTGAAAGGGTCTTTCAATTTGGAAGGTGCTTTTATTCGTATCGGTGGAATGCTCGCGGATTGATAAGGACTTTAGAAAAGGTAGTAAAATGTTTGCGAAATGTTCATGCCTAAATGTTACACATGTTTCGCTTTAAGGAGATGATACCACTAAGACAAAGTGGAAGATCTTAAAGCTAACAGATCAACAAAAGATATAGAACATTTAGAAGCTTTTATGTTCTATTTAAAGCCCAAGTTAAATATTTTATATTTCATGTAAAGATTTAATAAAGTGTATTGTTTTAAGTAAAGAGATGTAAAACAAGTATTAAATTACCTATCATTTAGGATTTGTACAAAAAGCACAGCATCTTTTTAACCTATAACTATCTGTGATAGTATATACAAAACGTATAAGACTTCAATTACACTCTTCAGATGTGCATGACTGAAATTAATTAGGATATCAATTTAAATGTTTTGAGCAATATTTTTCGCAATTTATTATGTAAAAAGAAAAGTTACAAGATACAAATAAAATACAGAAGTTGAGATGATACTTATTTATAATACTTGATTTATGTATAACATTGTAATGCTATTAATAACATTAAACATCATAGCATTTAATATGTTTTTCCAACAACATAAAAGAAAATATACGCATTCCTAAATAAATAGTTTCTAAAAAGTTCTTGAACTAAGGAACATAACAATGTTTAACATTGATATG
The DNA here is from genome assembly GCA_021605095.1 of Caerostris extrusa. Classification (NCBI taxonomy): domain Eukaryota; kingdom Metazoa; phylum Arthropoda; class Arachnida; order Araneae; family Araneidae; genus Caerostris; species Caerostris extrusa. Next base: position 140,460 of record BPLR01005275.1, on the reverse strand, counting down.
TTCGTTAATCATAGTCATACATATCAGAAAGGTGTAATTGAAGTACTATACTTTTATTACTGTCTGACTTTGTATACGAGGCTGATGGCCGAGTGTCTGGCGCCTTGGCAGACGGCCTTGGCCCATAATGGGCCTGTTGCGCCAATGAAAAGCGCAAGTCAATTGGCCATCGCCAATAAAGTAGGCTTTATATATACTATCACAGGCAGTTAAATGTTAAAAAAGCCGTGATTTTGTACAAATTCAATTAATTTAATTCTAACAGATATGCAATTTAATACTTGTTTTCGTCTCCTCTCTTGAAAGAACGCATTTTATTAAATCTTACATATATTTATATGAAACATAAAATTTTTAACTTTGAAAACGTTGATAAAACGTTGCATAAAAGCTTTTAAATGTTCTATATCTAACAGTGATCTATGTGCTTTTAAATCTTCTACTTTGTTAGTGGTGTCTTCTCTGCAAAATTAATTTGTGTATCATTTAAGTATCAACAACAACAAAAAAAAAAAAAAAGTATTATGAACCTGTAATATTTTAAAGAAAAGTAACATTAAGGTATGATTTAAAATGTTATTATTAAAAAACAATTAAAATCAACTATAGACTGTTATTTCTTTTCAAAGCATAAAGTTTTTAATAAATGTAAAAGGTAGAATTTTCTCAAAATTGTTAAAAAAGGTTAATGAAAGACCAATAAAGATACTTACATTAATAAAAACAATTAAGTTAATAAAGAAACTTATATTTATAAAAAATTACACATAAAAATTATATCATTATTTCGCATTTCTTTTTTTGTGTACTGTTTCTTCAATGAAAAAAGGGAATCTTTATTTCTGAATATTCTTTTTTTGTTGAATCTTCTTTTTCCAATTTAAAAAACCATGCATTTATTAATATAATTTTTTTTTTTACATAAGATAAAAAAAATTATAATATCCTGTTATTATGAAGAGTTGAAATTTAGTTATTTAATTTTATTCCAGTATATAATTGTAAAGGAAAAAAATATTTATTAAATATTTCAATAAAGACAATAATAAAATTTTAATAATAGCAAAGATAAAAATGTATTTTAAACTAATATATATTATATTTGAAAACAGTTTAATCCCAATTATATAATATTGAGGACAAAAATAAATGGTGACACAAGGCAATTAGAGCTTCATGCTTAATTCCAAAGCAATTTCCGAGACATGGCCAATTAATGTACGCACCCACTTTTTAGTTCTGATATAATCTTTAGTACACCAGTCCCACAGGCCAACTCTAGTTCTGCTTCGAGCCAACTCCAATAACGCTATAATACATGCATATTGTCGTTCTCAGACCCAATCTAATATGTGGTAAAGACAGCTTCAACAGAGAGTTGTGCAGTAGAAGTTTTCACTGCAAAGCTTCAGCTAAAACTTCCAACACTTCAAAGCAATCTGTTGCAGAACCTTTTCCCTTTTCACAATGTAATCCGGGCGGTTGCGAAATTTAATCCCAGCCAGTGAAGAATCATATTTTAATCGGCCATGTTCCGAAAAGTGCTTCCGGAATTACTTTAAACACGACATTCAAACTGCAAAAGATCGGCGGAGCCGTTGCCAATTCCGGCGAGCGAAATTAGCTCGATACATAATAGCTCGGCGGAGAGGAATAGAATTTCGCGCTCTCTCTTTACAGCGAGCCGGAAATTCTGGAAATACAATGACTCAATTTGGTGGAGGTGGAGCATTATTCTGAATTAATCGATTTCGTTTCTGCAGTTCTGAAATGATTTACAACAGTGCGCGCTAGAAATTCGTCAACCGACTTAGTACAGTGAACACGCTTTATTTCATAAATCTTCAAAACCGGGGGATCGCTTTGTGTTGCAGAAATGGACTAATGCTTCGGCGTTCCATTCCAACAAATCATCTCCACTCATTACCATAATTAGTCGCGTTAGATTAGAATTTGATGATAGTTACGATATAGCTGCACTAAAGACCAGGTACTAATTATAGACAGAGTTCGCAACTCGACGACATGATTGCAATTACAGTTAATATCTGCCTTTGAAATAGGTGATTCAAAAATATTAAGTCAGATGGTTAAATATGCCATATGGATGGATATACCAGGAAGCTAATTCCAATTGTTTGGACTGCTATCAGTCTGCAAGTATGTAAGCATATTGAAATAAATTGCTATTACGCGTGACAAACAATTGATGTTTCACTACACTATAATTATAGTTGATGGTTGGTAGAGTAATGGTTAACGCCAAATATTACATAGCAGATAGTGTGTTTGTTGCAGCAAACCGCGGCGACTTCGGGCAAGTGAGATAGTTGCCAGGCTAGTGTCAATTATGTCCAAATAAATCACCATTGTCAGGCTAGTAAGAGGTTGTTTGCATGAATTTTCTTTTGGTACTGAAAATTTAAGCTATTGCAATCAATAAGAAGATCAAGAAAATATTTTTCACCTGTACTAGTAAGTGAATTGTAGCAGAAGGCATCTTTTATTACATGATGAACTGATGTAATGCTACATCCGTGATAAAAAATCCTGAATGACTGAGTGTCTAGCGTTCTAGCGCTTGGTGCGACATGTTTCGGATTCGAGTCAGGCGGTGCCATGGATGTTTGTAGTTCGGAATCAATTTTAAACCGTTGGTCCGGGTCTCATCTGACTGTAGAGAATCACAGAGCACAGTCAGACCCCGTCATTCCCAAACTATATAAGGGCAATTCAGCTCTAGACACAATGATGTGGTGCGGTGTAGTAGTAGTAGTAGCACTACATACCAGTCACTTTTGCTGTGTGTCCCTATTTCAAATCATTTATTTGAAATGATGATTTCGAAATGTATTTAATACTCTACTACAAACGCTATGCAAATTTAATGGCTAACGGATGATATACAATACCTCACACATTACTCCACTATATTAAATAAAATATGATTGGTCACAGACACTTAGCACTTAAATATTTGAGGAGCAAATGACACATCCATGCAGAAAGCGTCCTACATCACATTTACGCTGCGCTCCACTCATTTAAAATGGCCAACCTATTACTCAGTAGGCGAATGCGTGTTGGCTTTAAACGTCCCGTCATTTGGATTAATTTTGGAAGACATTCTCTTGCATGATCCCGCTTTGTTCCAAACAGAATTCATTCTGAGCACACTAAAACCTACTGGTCATTTAATCGTTTGGCATCAGAAGACACATCAACCCTCTCCTGGAAAGATTCTTAGAGGATGGCAACACATTCTCTCGACGCCTCGTTTGCATATTTGCCTTCCCTGCTAATTTACATATCTGCGAACACACCACGGTGGTCTGGCAAAGCCGGGGAAAACGAAAATTAATAATTATCAGGGTGCCACAAGTTGGAGAGCCTGAATAATTTAAAACGATTTTCCTAGAGAGACAGAGAGAAGGTCCAAGACAAAACTCCAAGGACTCGTTTTACAACCCCAAGAATCTCCCCCTCATTTATAGTAGTAATAATGAAGGGTGGAAAGGCTAGAATGAATCAATAAAATCCTCGACCGTAACGGGAAGGAGCATTAGCTTTCTATAACTCTCGGAGGATGGAGCAACCCTTCCTCCTTGTCTTAGTTGGATAAGAAGACTGCCTGCTTGCTTGGCTGTCTTGGATTTCCGGTATGGTCAGACCAATAGCATAAATTATAACTGAGGAAGTGTAGCTTTTTCGCGAGATAGGTGCGAGGATTGGAGAGTTTCTGGGAGGTGTGATTAGGATGGGATGGTGGACTTTTGGGGGTTGTCGAGTTATTAACTTGAAGGGGTCTTTCAATTTGGAAGGTGCTTTTATTCGTATCGGTGGACTGCTCTCGGATTGATAAGGACTTTTAGAAAAGGTAGTAAAATATTTGCGAAATGTTCCTACCTGATTGTTACACATGTTCGTTTTAAGGAGATGATAGCACTAAGGCAAAGTGGAAGATGTGAAAGCTAATAGATTACCAAAAGGTATAGAAAATTTAGAAGATTGTATGCAACGTTGTATAGTACAAGTCTATATAAAAAGATGGGAAACAAATAATAAATTAATCATTTAGGATTAGTACAAAATCAAAACATCCTTTTTAACTTATAATTATCTGTAATGGTTTATACAAAACAAGGAATAAGACTTCAATTACATATTTCTGATGTTAAAGAAATTAAAGATAAATGATAAAGATAATATGTTTATGAAATTAAAAGATAATACCAATTTAAATACTTTGAACAATATTTTTTGAAATATATTAAAAGTAAAAGGAAAGTAACAAGATTCAAATAAAATAAAGAAGCTGAGAGTATATATAATATTAGATTTATGTATGTAACATTGTATGTTATACACATAGCATTAGGGATCATAACTTAAGGATAATAACATATTATATAAAAATCAAAACATATCAATGTTCAACATTGATATGTTTCTTAATCATAATCATACACATTAGAAAGTATATTCGACGTGTTATACTTTTATTACTGTCTGATTTTGTATATGGGGCTGATGTCAAGTATCTGGCGTTGAGGCGCCTTTGAAACATCTCTCCTGTCCCTAAATCTGCTAGCACGTAAACGGCTTGACCATCAAGGGGATGTTGCGGCAATGATGAAGAAGATTTTGTATATATTATCGCAGATTGTTAAATGTTGAAAAAAAGTTGTGATTTTGTACTAATTCAATTAATTTAATTCTAACTTACACGCAATTTAGTACTTGTTTTCGTCTCTTAGAACAACATACTTTATTAAGTATTACATATCTTTACATGAAATATAAAATATTGAACTTTCACTCTAAAACGTTGTGTACAAGTTTCTAAATGTTCTATATCTAATTGTGATCTATTTGCTTTTGAATCTTCTACTTTGTTGTAGTGATATCTCCTCTGCAATATTATTTTGTGTAACATTTAAAAACCGACAAAAAAAAAAAAAAAAAATTATGAATTCTGTAATATTTTAAAGAAAAAAATATTTTAACGATTTAAAATGTCGTCATTAAAAAACAATTAAAATCAACTATAGAATGCTATTTTTTTCAGAGCATGAAGTTTTTAATAAATGTAAAGGCTGAATTTTGTCAAAAATGTTAAAAGGTTAATAAATGACATTTACATTAATAAAAATAATTAAGTTAATAAAGAAACTTATATTTATAAAAATTCTATCATTATTTTGCATTTCGTTTTGTGGACTGTTTCTTCAATGAAAAAAGTTGAATCTTTATTTGTGAATATTCTTTTTGTTGTTTCTTCTTTTGCTAATTTAAAAAATCATGCATTTATTAATATACGTTTTTTACAGCAGCTGAAAAACCTATTATCATACTATTATGAAAAATTAAAAATCAATTAATTTATTGTTTTATTTTAATATATATTTGTAAAAAATATTTAATAAATATTTCAATAATTACAATAAATAAAAGCAAAGATAAAATGTATTTTAAACTAATATATACTATATTAAAGCCAGTTTAATCCCAATTATATAATATTGAGGACAAAAATAAATCTTTGCACAAAGCAATTAGAACTTCATGCTTAATTCCGAAGCAATTTCCGAGACATGGCTAATTAATGTACGCACCCAATTTTAGTTCTGATATAATCTGTAGTACACTAGTCCCACAGGCCAACTCTAGTTCTGCTTCGAAACCAACTCTAATAATGCTATAATACATGCATATTGTCGTTCTCAGACCCAATCTAATCTCTGGTAAAGACAGCTTCAACAGAGTTGTGAAGTAGAAGTTTTCACTGCAAAGCTCCAGCTAAAACTTCTGACACTTCAAAGCAATCCGTTGCAGAACCTTTTCCCTTTTTACACAATGTAATCCGGGCGGTTGCGAAATTTAATCCCAGCCAGTGAAGAATCATATTTTAATCGGCCATGTTCCGAAAAGTGCTTCCGGAATTACTTTAAACACGACATTCAAACTGCAAACGATCGGTGGAGCCGTTGCCAATTCCGGCGAGCGAAATTAGCTCGATACATAATAGCTCGGCGGAGAGGAATAAAAATTTCGCTCTCTCTCTCTCAGCGAGCCGGAAAATCTGGAAATACAATGACTCAATTTGGTGGAGGTGGAGCATTATTCTGAATTAATCGATTTCGTTTCTGCAGTTCTGAAATGATTTACAACAGTGCGCGCTAGAAATTCGTCAACCGACTTAGTACTGTGAACACGCTTTATTTCATAAATCTTCAAAACCGGGGATCGCTTTGTGTTGCAGAAATGGACTAATGCTTCGGCGTTCTATTCTAACAAATCATCTCCACTCATTACCATAATTAGTCGCGTTAGATTAGAATTTGATGATAGTTACCGATATAGGTGCACTAAAAACCAGGTACTAATTATAGACAAGAGTTCGTAACTCGACAACTTGATTACAATTACAGTTAATATCTGCCTTTTGCAATAGGTGATTCAAAAATATTAAGGGAGATATACGATTGTTAAATATACCATATGGATTGATATACCAGGAAGCTAATTCTATTGTTTGGACTGCTATCAGTCTGCAAGTGTGTAAAGATATGTAATACTTAATAAAGTATGTTGTTCTAAGAGACGAAAACAAGTATTAAATTGCGTATAAGTTAGAATTAAATTAATTGAATTAGTACAAAATCACAACTTTTTTTTAACATTTAACTATCTGCGATAATATATACAAAACATTCTTCGTCATTGGCGCAACATCCCCATGATGTGTCAAGCCATTTACCTGCTAGCACATTTAGAGACAGATGTTTCAACGGCACCTCAACGCCAGATACTCGGGCCATCGGCCCCATATACAAAATTAGACAGTAATAAAAGTATAAATATGTCGGTTATACTATTCTAATGTGTCTAATTATGATTAAGAAACATATCAATGTTGAACATTGATATGTTTTGATTTTTATATAATATGTTATTATCCTTAAGTTATGATCCCGATCCCTAATGCTATGTGTATAACATACAATGTTACATACATAAATCTAATATTATATATACTCTCAGCTTCTGTATTTTATTTGAATCTTGTTACTTTCCGTTTACTTTTCATATATTTCTAAAAATATTGTTCAAATATTTAAATTGGTATTATCTTTAATTTCTCATAAACATATTATCTTTATAATTTATCTTTAATTTCTTTAACATCAGAAACATGTAATTGAATTCTTATTCCTTGTTTTGTATAAACCATTACAGATAATTATATGTTAAAAGGATGTTTTTGATTTTGTACTAATCCTAAATGATAAGTAATTTATTACTTGTTTCCCATCTTTTTTATATAGACTTGTACTATACAACGTTGCATACAATCTTCTAAATTTTCTATACCTTTTTGGTAATCTATTAGCTTTCACATCTTCCACTTTGCCTTAGTGCTATCATCTCCTTAAAACGAACATGTGTAACAATCAGGTAGGAACATTTCGCAAATATTTTACTACCTTTTCTAAAAGTCCTTATCAATCTGAGAGCATTCCACCGATACGAATAAAAGCACCCTCCAAATTGAAAGACCCCTTCAAGTTAATAACTCGACAACCCCCAAAAGTCCACTATCCCATCCTAATCACACCTCCCAGAAACTCTCCAATCCTCGCACCTATCTCGCGAAAAGCTACACTTCCTCAGTTATAATTTATGCCATTGGTCTGACCGTACCAGAAAATCCAAGACAGCCAAGCAAGCGAGGCAGTCTTCTAAGACAAGGAGGAAGGGTTGCTCCATCCCCTCCGAGAGTTATAGAAAGCTAATGCTCCTTCCCCGTTACGGTCGAGGATTTTATTGATTCATTCTAGCCTTCCACCCTTCATTATTACTACTATAAATGAGGGGGAGATTCTTGGGGTTGTAAAAACGAGTCCTTGGAGTTTTGTCTTGGACCTTCTCTCTGTCTCTCTAGGAAAATCGTTTTAAATTATTCAGGCTCTCCAACTTGTGGCACCCTGATAATTATTAATTTTCGTTTTCCCCGGCTTTGCCAGACCACCGTGGTGTGTTCGCAGATATGTAAATTAGCAGGGAAGGCAAATATGCAAATGAGGCGTCGAGGGAATGTGTTGCCATCCTCTAAGAATCTTTCCAGGGAGGTTGATGTGTCTTCTGATGCCAAACGATTAAATGACCAGTAGGTTTTAGTGTGCTCGAAATGAATTCTGTTTGGAACAAAGCGGGATCATGCAAGGGAATGTCTTCCAAAATTAATCCAAATGACGGGACGTTTAAAGCCAACACGCATTCGCCTACAGAGTAATAGGTTGGCCTTTTAAATGAGTACAGCGCAGCGCTAAATGTGATGTAGGACGCTTTCTGAATGGATGTGTCATTTGCTCTCAAATATTTATGTGCTAAGTGTCTGTGACCAATCATATTTTATTTAATATAGTGGAGTAATGTGTGAGGAATTGTATATCATCCGTTAGCCATTAAATTTGCATAGCGTTTGTAGTAGAGTATTAAATACATTTCGAAATCATCATTTCAAATAAATGATCTTAAATAGGGACACACAACAAAGTGTATGTAGTGCTACTACTACTACTACACCGCACCACATCATTGTGTCTAGAGCTGAATTGCCCTTATATAGTTTGGGAATGACGAGGGTCTGACTGGGCTCTGTGATTCTCTACAGTCAGATGTGACCCGGACCTACGGTTTAAAATAGATTCCGAACTACAAACATCCATGGCACGCCTGGACTCGAATCCGAAACCTGTCGCACCAGGCGCTAGAACGCTAGACACTCAACCATTCAGGAGTTTTTATCACGGACATAGCATTACATCGGTTCATCATGTAATAAAAAAAGATGCCTTCTGCTACAATTCACTTACTAGTACAGGTGAAAAATAATTTCTGGATCTTCATTTTGATAGCAATAGCTTCAACTGTTCGTGTGAGAGTATAACATCTGTTACAGTTGGTGTTTAATATGCTTCAATAGTCTTCAACGTTTAATTTTGAGAATTCATCAACTACTATTGTGAATGTACCTTGAAGCTTAAGACATCTAAGTAGTTTATTGCAGTGAGTCGAAATCAAGTGATTAAAAGACTTTCGTGCTCATCAGAGTTGCTACAATTCATCGATTGTCATCTGATTTCCAGTGATACCACATTAGGTGAGACCAGAGTTCCTGGCTGGTGAAAAGTATCCTGATCAACCGATCCAGATCCTTGATAAACAGGACGAGAACTTTTCTGAACTGAGTGATCCAGTGTTGGTGAGAACAAATTGTTTATGAAACAAGTGACTGAAATTTCATGAACTATTTATTGAGTTTAAGTAATAATTATATAAAAGTTTTAGTATTTAAGTTACATATTTAGATTTCTTAAAAATACCAGGTGTTTGTCATTTAAATTAAATTATTCAATTGATAATTTATTTATATTGATAATTTATATATTATTATTGTTTAGTTATTCATGCATGATAGAAATTAATATTGCTGAGATATTTCTAGTAAAACCTATTCAACAAGAAAAGTTTTCAAAAGTCTATTGAAAGATAAGAAACTTATGTCGAAGAGTAAATTAAAATCTTTAAATCCCCTTTTAGATTTAGATGGAATCTTAAGAGTAGGTGGACGTTTGAGTAATGCGGAATGTAGTTGTGATAAAATACACCGTATAATGTTGCCTAAAATCATGCATTTACTGAGATGTTAGTTTCTTATTACCATATAAAATATTTCATGTAGTATTATCTGCTCTTTTGTGTCATGTATATGAGAAATTCTGCCCTATAGGTGGAAAATCTATTTGCAGAAAAATAGTGCATAAAATGTGTTATTTGTTAAAAGTAAAACCTATAGTGTCAACACAACTAATGGGTAATTTACCAAGAGATAGAGTTACTTTTAATTATACATTTAATGTTTCAGGAGTAGATTTCTGTGGACCATTTTTTGGTTAAAATTGGTAAACAAAGAAAGAGTATGTGTAAAATGTATGTATGTTTATTTGTTTGTTTTGTATTTAAGGCAGTACATATTGAGATTGTTTCTGAGTTATCATCCGAATCCTTTATAGCTGCTTTAAAAAGATTTACTGCACGTAGAGGCAAATGTGCTAAATTATACTCTGATAGTGCAAAGAATTTTGTAGGTGCGAGCAGAGAAATTCAAAAGTTTCATGAGTTAGTTATTAATCCTGAGATTAAGTTACCTTCATATTTATGTGAAGAAGGTATTGAATGGAAATGTATTCCCCCTCGAGCCCCAAAATTTGGTGGTCTCTGGGAAGCGGCCATTAAATCATTTAAGTTTCATTTTAGAAGAGTAGTTAAAGGTGCTAGCTTAAATTATGAAGAGTTTAACTATATGTATACAAACTGAAGCAATTTTGAATTCTAGACCATTGAGTCCAATTTCTAGTGATAGTGATAACTTCGAAGTTTAACTTCAGCCCATTTTTGATTAATCGATCAATGAACGCTATTTTAGAGCCTAATTTAATTGATTTAAAAGATAATAATCTTAATAAGTGGCAAGGGTAACTAAAATACTTCAATTAGTGTGGAAAAAATGGCACCGTAGCTATTTAAGTGAATTGCAAACAAAGAAATAAATGGGTCTTTTGAAAAAAAAAGACAATGTAAACATTGGTGATTTAGTGCTATTGGTTGATGATAATTTACCTACTTTACCAATGGTCTCTAGGCAGAATAATTGATATTTATTATGGTGTTGATAATAAAATCAGAGTACTTAATAAAAACCCAGAGTGGAATTTTTAAGAGACCAGTATCAAAAATGTGTGTTTTGCCTATGCCAGAGTAATTTCCTTTAGAGTGCCTTTGTTATATTCATGGTATTATGTTTGTAATTTGTTTAAATTTATACAATGTATACATATATATATATATATATTCATTTTTTTCAATGACTTATTATATGTTTAGAATTGTTAATTTTTAGTATATTAGAATGATTTATTGTATATTATTGAATGTTTAGTAAACATATCAATGGGTGGCGGTATGTTACATTCGAAACCCATGTCCCCCTGTTTAGGAGGTCAACGTCCTATGTCCAGAAAAACATCCCTGTCTGTGGGGGTGTCTGGCAGGGGGTGAGCTGACGGGAGAGAAAGAAAGAATGTAGAAATGAGTTCTACTTCTACGACCAGAGAGAACGGTCGTGTGGCAGGACATCTTCGAGTGTGATGTCTGCATAAACTAAATAAGTTCAACTTCTGCAACCAACGAGAAAGGTTGTGTGTGGCAGTCATCTTCGAGCTTGATGGCTGCATAATAAAGGAGTTAATTTATACAGTCCATTCGAGTCTGTGTCATTCTTCGTGTCTGTGTCGAAAATTACTTGAATTTATTGTGGTGACTGAGCTATCGAACAATTACAATAAATAAAAGCAAAGATAAAATGTATTTTTAAACTAATATATACTATATTTGAAAACCAGTTTAATCACAATTATATAATATTGAAGGCAAAAATAAATCGTGGCACAAAAACAATTAGAACGTCACGCTTAATTCCGAAGCAATTTTCGAGACATAGCCAATTAATGTAGGCACCCACTTTTAGTTCTGATATAATCTATAGTACAACTCTCAACTCTAATCCAACTCTAGTTCTGCTTCGAAACCAACTCCAATAATGCTGTAATACATGCATATTGTCGTTCTCAGACCCAATCTAATCTGTGGTAAAGACAGCTTCAACAGAGTTGTGCAGTAGAAGTTTTCACTGCAAAGCTTCAGCTAAAACTTCCAACACTTCAAAGCAATCCGTTGCAGAACCTTTCCCTTTTCACAATGTAATCCGGGCGGTTGCAAAATTCTAATCCCAGCCAGTGAAGAACCATATTTTAATCGGACATGTTCCGAAAAGTGCTTCGGAATTACTTTAAACACGACATTCAAACTGCAAGCGATCGACGGAGCAGTTTGCCAATTCCGGCGAGCGAAATTAGCTCGATACAATAGCTCGGCGGAGAGAATAGAATTTCGCTCTCTCTCTCTCTCTCTCTCTCTCTCAAAGCGAGCCGGAAAATCTGGAAATACAATGACTCAATTTGGTGGAGGTGGAGCATTATTCTGAATTAATTGATTTCGTTTCTGCAGTTCTGGAATGATTTTACAACAGTGCGCTGGAAATTCGTCAACCGACTTAGTACTGTGAACACGCTTTATTTCACAAATCTTCAGAACCGGTGGATCGCTTTGTGTTGCAGAAATGGACTAATGCTTCGGCGTTCCATTCTAACAAATCATCTCCACTCATTACCATAATTAGTCGCGTTAGATTAGAATTTGAAGATAGTTACTGATATAGCTGCACTAAAACCAGGTACTAATTATAGGCAGAGTTCGTAACTCGACGACTTGATTACAATTACAGTTAATATCTGCTTTTAATAGGCGATTCAAAAATATTAAGGAGATATACGATTGTTAAATATACCATATGGATTGATATACCAGGAAGCTAATTCCAATTGTTTGGACTGCTATCAGTCTGCAAATATATAGGTATATTGAAATAAATTGCTATCACATGTGACAAACAATTGGCGTTTCACTACACTATAATTATAGTTGATGGTTGGTAGGTATTGGTTAACGCCAAATATTACATAAGAGATAGTGTGTTTGTTGGAGTAAAACCATAGCGACTTCGAGTGAAAGAGATTGTTGCCAGACTAGTGTCAATTATATCTAAATAAATCACCATTTTCAAGATAGTGCGAGATTGTTTTCATGATCTTTCTTTGATATTTCAAATATAAAGCTACTTGCTACTAAAAATATTTCAAGAAATATTTTTCGCCAGTACCTGGGAGTGCAGTTTTCTGAAAGTATCTCCTATATATTTATGCAATCGTATATCTATCTCCTAATATTTGAATCACCTATGATAAAAACCGATATTAACTTAACTGCAATTACAGTTATTATCTGCTTTGGAAATAGGTGGTCCAAAAATATTAAAGGGAGATAGATATACGATTTTTAAATATACCATATGGATAGATAACGCGGAAGCTAATTTCAATTGTTGAGACTGCTATCAGTCTACAAATATATAAGTATATTGAAATAAATTGCTATTACGTGACAAGCAATTGATGTTTCTCACACTATAATTATAGTTGATGGTTGGTAGAGTGATTGTTAACGCCAAATATTACATAACAGATAGCGTGTTTGTTGAAGTAAATCGTGGCGACTTTGGGCAAGAGAGACATTCGCCAGACTAGTGTCATTTATGCCCAAATAAATCACCATTGTCAGGCTAGTAGGAGGTTGTTTTCATGAATTTTCTTTGTACTGAAAATTTAAGCTATTGCAATTAAAAATATTTCAAGAAAATATTTTTCACCTGTACTAGTAAGTGAATTGTTGCAGAAGGCATCTTTCCGTGACATAGCCACTTAATGTACGCACCCACTTTTAGTTCTGATATAATCTTTAGTACACCAGTCCCACAGGCCAACTCTAGTTCTGCTTCGAGCCAACTCCAATAATGCTATAATACATGCATATTGTCGTTCTCAGACCCAATCTAATCTGTGGTAAAGACAGCTTCAACACAGTTGAGCAGTAGAAGTTTTTTACAGCAAAGCTCCAGCTAAAAACTTCCGACACTTCAAAGCAATCCGTTGCAGAAACCTTTTTTCCTGTTCACAATGTAATCCGGGCGGTTGCAAAATTTAATCCCAGCCAGTGAAGAACCATATTTTAATCGGACATGTTCCGAAAAGTGCTTCCGGAATTACTTTAAACACGACATTCAAACTGCAAACGATCGACGGCGCGGCTGCCAATTCCGGCGAGCGAAATTAGCTCAATACATAATAGCTCGGCGGAGAGGAATAGAATTTCGCGCCTCTCTGTCACAGCGAGCCGGAAAATCTGGAAATACAATGACTCAATTTGGTGGAGGTGGAGCATTATTCTGAATTAATTGATTTCGTTTCTGCAGTTCTGGAATGATTTACAACAGTGCGCGCCAGAAATTCGTCAACCGACTTAGTACTGTGAACACGCTTTATTTCATAAATCTTCAGAACCGGGGGATCGCTTTGTGTTGCAGAAATGGACTAATGCTTCGGCGTTCCATTCCAACAAATCATCTCCACTCATTACCATAATTAGTCGCGTTAGATTAGAATTTGATGATAGTTACGATATAACTGCACTAAAACCAGGTACTAATTATAGACAGAGTTCGCAACTCGACGACATGATTGCAATTACAGTTAATATCTGCCTTTTGAAATAGGTGATTCAAAAATATCAAGGGACATATACGATTGTTAAATATACCATATGGATTGGGATATACCAGGAAGCTAATTCCAATTGCTTGGACTGCTATCAGTCTGCAAGCGTGTAAGTATATTGAAATAAATTGCTATTACGTGTGACAAACAACTGATGTTTCACTACACTATAATTATAGTTAATGGTTGTAGAGTAACGGTTAACGCCAAATAATACATAGCAGATAGTGTGTTTGTTGCAGCAAACCGCGGCGGCTTTCGGGCAAAGTGAGATAGTTGCCAGGCTAGTGTCAATTATATCCAAATAAATCACCATTGTCAGGCTAGTAGGAGGTTGTTTGCATGAATTTTCTTTTGGTACTGAAAATTTAAGCTATTGCTATCAAAATGAAGATCCAGAAATTATTTTTCACCTGTACTAGTAAGTGAATTGTAGCAGAAGGCATCTTTTATTACATGATGAACCGATGTAATGCTACGTCCGTGATAAAAACTCCTGAATGGTTGAGTGTCTAGCGTTCTAGCGCCTGGTGCGACAGGTTTCGGATTCGAGTCCAGGCGTGCCATGGATGTTTGTAGTTCGGAATCTATTTTTAAACCATGGTCCGGGTCACATCTGACTGTAGAGAATCACAGAGCCCAGTCAGACCCTCGTCATTCCCAAACTATATAAGGGCAATTCAGCTCTAGACACAATGATGTGGTGCGGTGTAGTAGTAGTAGTAGCACTACATACACTTTGTTGTGTGTCCCTATTTAAGATCATTTATTTGAAATGATGATTTCGAAATGTATTTAATACTCTACTACAAACGCTATGCAAATTTAATGGCTAACGGATGATATACAATTCCTCACACATTACTCCACTATATTAAATAAAATATGATTGGTCACAGACACTTAGCACATAAATATTTGAGGAGCAAAAAATGACACATCCATTCAGAAAGCGTCCTACATCACATTTAGCGCTGCGCTGTACTCATTTAAAGGCCAACCTATTACTCTGTAGGCGAATGCGTGTTGGCTTTAAACGTCCCGTCATTTGGATTAATTTTGGAAGACATTCCCTTGCATGATCCCGCTTTGTTCCAAACAGAATTCATTTCGAGCACACTAAAACCTACTGGTCATTTAATCGTTTGGCATCAGAAGACACATCAACCCTCCCTGGAAAGATTCTTAGAGGATGGCAACATTCCCTCGACGCCTCATTTGCATATTTGCCTTTCCTGCTAATTTACATATCTGCGAACACACCACGGTGGTCTGGCAAAGCCGGGAAAACGAAAATTAATAATTATCAGGGTGCCACAAGTTGGAGAGCCTGAATAATTTAAAACGATTTTCCTAGAGAGAGAGAGTCCAAGACAAAACTCCAAGGACTCGTTTTATAACCTGAAGAATCTCCCCCATTTATAGTAGTAATAATGGAGGGTGGAAAGGCTAGAATGAATCAATAAAATCCTCGACCGTAACGGGGAAGGTGCATTAGCTTTCTATAACTCTCGGAGGATGGAGCAACCCTTCCTCCTTGTCTTAGTTGGATAAGAAGACTGCCTGCTTGCTTGGCTGTCTTGGTTTCCGGTACGGTCAGACCAATAGCATAAATTATAACTGAGGAAGTGTAGCTTTGCAAGAGATAGGTGCGAGGATTGGAGAGTTTCTGGGGAGGTGTGATTAGGATGGGATAGTGGACTTTTCGGGGTTGTCGAGTTATTAACCTGAAGGGGTCTTTCAATTTGGAAGGTGCTTTTATTCGTATCGGTGGAATTCTCTCGGGATTGATAAGGACTTTAGAAAAGGTAGTAAAATATTTGCGAAATGTTCATACCTAAATGTTACACCTCATTTTAAGGAGATGGTAGCACTAAGACAAAGTGTAAGATTTGAAAGTTAATAGATCAACAAAAGATATAGGAAATTTAGAAGCTTGTATGTTCTATTTAAAAGCACAAGTTAAATATTTTATATTTCATGTAAAGATTTAATAAAGTGCATTGTTCTAAGTAAAGAGATAAAAAACAAGTATTAAATTACCTATCATTTAGGTTTAGTGCAAAAATAACAACATCTTTTAACATCAGTTTCTGAACTGAAGAGTCTTTATCTGTGATAATATATACAAAACAAGGTATAAGACTTCAATTACACACTTCTGATGTGCATGATTGAAATTAAGGAGGATATAAATTTAAATATTTTGATCAATATTTTTTGCATTTATTAAGTAAAAAGGAAAGTAACAAGACTCAAATAAAATACAGAAGCAGAGAGTCCTTTACTATAATACTATGATTATTACAATGTATAACATTGTAATAATCGTAGCATTTAATGAGTATGCTTTTTTTCCAACAACAACAAAGAAAATCTATGTATTCGTAAATAAATAGTCACTAAAAAGTTCTTGAACTAAGGAACATAACAATGTTTAACATTGATATGTTCATTAATCATAATCACACACATATCAGAAAGGTATAATTGAAGTATTATACTTTTATAGTATTACTGTCTGATTTTTGTATATGAGGCTGATGACCCAGTGTCTGGCGCCCAGCTTGTATATGTGGCGCTTGGCTTGTATATTTTGGCGCTTGGTTTGTATATTTTGGCGCTTGGCAGACGGGCCTTCAGCCCACGCCAATGAAAAAAAGATTTTTGTATCGCAGATTGTTAAATGTTAAAAAAAGTTGTGATTTTGTATATTTCAATTAATTTAACCCTAACTGATATGCAATTTAATACTTGTTTTCGTTCTCGTCTCTTAGGATAACGCCCTTTATTAAATATATGAAACACAAAATATTTAACTTTGAAACCGTTGAAACGATAAAACGTTGCATGAAAGTTTATAAATGTTCTATATCTAACAGCGTTCTATTAGCTTTCAAATGTTCTACTTCATTTTAGTGATATCTTTTCTTCAAAATTAATTTGTGTAATATTTAAAGAATCAACAACAACAAAAAAGGATTATGAATCTGTGATATTTTAAAGAAAAATAACATTAACAATTAAAAAACAATTAAAATCAACTATAGAATATTTTTCTTCAATGCATGAAGTTTTTAATAAATGTCAGGCCTGAATTTTCTCAAAAATGTTAAAAGGTTAATAAAAGACTAAATAAAGACATTTACATTAATAAAAATAATTCAGTTAATAAAAAACTTATATTTATAAAAATTCTACATAAAAATTGTATCATTATTTTGCCTTTTTTTTTTTGGACTGTTTCCTCAATGAAAAAAAGTCGAAGAATCTTTATTTCTGAATATTCTTTTGTTGAATCTTCTTTGCTAATTTAAAAAATCATTTATTTATAATGCATTTAAATAAATGTATGATATCATGCATCATAATGCATTTATTTTTTATAGCAGCATAAAAATCATATTATCATACTATTATGAAAAATTAAAAATCAAATTAACTTTATTGTTTATTTCAGTAAATACTTGTAAAGAAAAATATTTAATAAATATTTCAATAAAATATAATAAATTTTAAAAGCAAAGATAAAATGTATTTTAAACAAACTAATATATGCTATATTTGCAATTAGTTTAATCAAAATAATAGCATTGAGGACAAAAATAAATCTTTGCACAAAGCAATTAGAACTTCATGCTTAATTCCGAAGCACTTTTCGAGACATGGCCTATTAATGCACACACAATTTTAGTTCTGATGTAATCTTTAGTACACTAGTCCCACAGGCCACACTCTAGTTCTGCTTCGAAACCAACTCCAATAATGCTATAATACATGCATATTGTCGTTCTCAGACCCAATCTAATCTGTGGTAAAGACAGCTTCAACAGAGTTGTGCAGTAGAAGTTTTCACTGCAAAGCTTCAGCTAAAACTTCCGACACTTCAAAGCAATCCGTTGCAGAACCTTTTCCCTTTTCACAATGTAATCCGGCGGTTGCGAAATTTAATCCCAACCAGTGAAGAACCATATTTGGTCATGGACATGTTCCGAAAAGTGCTTCCGGAATTACTTTTAAAAACACGACATTCAAACTGCAAACGATCAATAGAGCCGTTGCCAATTCCGGCGAGCGAAATTAGCTCAATACATAATAGCTCGGCGGAGAGGAATAGAATTTCGCTGCCTCAAAAGCGAGCCGGAAAATTCTGGAAATACAATGACCAATTTGGTGGAGGGTGGAGCATTATTCTGAATTAATCGATTTCGTTTCTGCAGTTCTGAATGATTTACAACAGTGCGCGCTAGAAATTCGTCAACCGACTTGGTACTGTGAACACGCTTTATTTCATAAATCTTCAAAACCGGTGAATCGCTTTGTGTTGCAGAAATGGACTAATGCTTCGGCGTTCCATTCCAACAAAAATCATCTCCACTCATTACCATAATTAGTCGCATTAGATTAGAATTTGATGATAGTTACGGTATAGCTGCACTAAAAACCAGGTACCAATTATAGACAGAGTTCGCAACTCGACGACATGATAGCAATTACAGTTAATATCTGCCTTTAAATAAAATCTAGTAGATTCAAAAATATTAAGTCAGATGGTTAAATATGCCATATGGATATGTACCAGAAGCTAATTCCAATTGTTTGGGACTGCTACTCTCTGCAAGTATGTAAGTATATTTGAAATAAATTGGCACATTACGTGTGACAAACAATTGATGTTTCAATTAAGACTTATAAATTATAGTTGATGGTTGGTAGAGTAATGGTTAACGCCAAATATTACATAGCAGATAGTGTGTTTGTTGGAGTAAATCGTGGCGACTTCGAAAGAGAGATAGTTACTAGATTCAGTGTCAATTATGTCCAAATAAACTGCAATTACATTGTCAGGCCAGTATTATTGTTTTCATGATTTTTCTTGTACTGTAAATTTAAGCTAATGCAATCAAGAAATATTTCAAGAAAATATTTTTCACCTGTAAATTAGTACGTGAATTGTTGCAGACTTTTGGCATCTTTTTTTATTACATGATGAACGGATGTAATGATAAATCTGTGGATAAAAATTTTATTCAAAGGCGAATGATTTAAAAGAAAAATATAGAATAAATTATTAAAACAAAAATGTTATTTTTAATATGTTTTGGCCTTATATTCGAAAAATACATAGTTGCTATCATTGTAAATACAAATTGAATGGGATTCATATTAATTTCAATTGCATTCATTCAACAATGTAATTGCGGATAAAAATATTATCAGCTATTATTGTTAAAATGTTATATTGTTAGTTATATAGCATTTTAGCAATACCTAGTATGTAACTATATATAACTATAACATTTTAATAGTATATTAATGGAATACACATTTTACCAGTATATAACTATAATCGTTATCGTTGTAAATGTGAAAATGTGAGTTAAAATATAGATTAAATTATTGAAACAAAAATATTCGTCACTTGAAATGTGTTTGACATATTCGAAATCTACACGGTTGCAGTCATTGTAAATTCGTATTAATTTCAATTGTATTCATTCATCAAGGTACCGTGATAAATGTTTATTAGTTATTGTTAAAAATGTTGTTACTTATATAAAAATTTTAACAATAAACATATATAACTATAACGTTTTATTGGTATATTACTAATATATATATATAGCATTTATTATATGCATAGTAAACATGGATTACTCTCAATTGCCTTCATTTATCAATGCATTGTGATAAATTAAAAAACAATTCTATGACAAAATATCAATAAAGAGTATTATGAAAAATATTTCGTTTCTTGCCGTTAAAGAAGGATACAAAATTACATATAAAACCAAGATAAATAAAGCGTAATGATATCAAAAGTTTACTATTTATAAGTAATTTTTAAAATATTTTTATAACATACAATAACCATAAGTTAATTTAAGACAAATAAATAGTTAAAAAAATAAAGTATTTTAAAAAGTGATTAAAATGAGTTATAGAATCTAAATTGTCTTTATAATAGAAAGTTTAGAAGAGAAGCATTAATGAATTAAAAAGGTTTGATGAATTGAAAACTAAGAATTTAAAAATACTTTTTTGTTTTGTTTCCAAAAATTCTAAGAACTTTTCCCTTTATTGATAGAAACAAAAAAACTTCTTAATTATTAAAGACATTCTCAACAAAAACTGGGACAAAATTTCTGAAAAAGTTGGTAGTGTATATGCCCACTTCACTTTCAAAATTCCTAATTAATATCCATAAAAGTTTCAGATGTCGCTTTTCAATAGTTTTGAGAGTCAATTTCCGATAATTTTTCCGATGCCTCTTCCCGAAGAATTTTCGATTACGATTCCGAAAACGCTTCCGTCAAAGAATCGATTAAAATTCTTCAGAAAATGAAGGAATGGATTGCGACTTCGTCGAATGGCACCATTACAGATTTAGTTTTTAGAAAAAAAGGAATAAAATAAACTTCATCTCCATTTTTCGCCAAACGATCGTTATAACTCACCTCTTATCGTCTTGAAAAGGGAAAAAAAAAACAAACCGAAATGATGGAAAACTGAAACTGTAATTATAATGGTTCGATTTCAGCAAGCGCCCGGAATAAGTGATTCGAAATTTGCATTCGCGAAGAATTTGCGAGGCATTAAGCAAATTATTCCGTTTTACCTTTTTATCTTTAATAAATGTTTGGGCGAAGACAATGTTTCGAATGATTCTAATCAGAGATGCCGCTGAGGAATAAAAGGCACTTCAAAAGAACCGATCCAGTGATCTTTAATTGTTCTGCATCAAAAGGCAACAATGGATTTCGAAGACTTCGCGAATTGTGAACCACTGCGGATAAAAAATGGTTAGAACTTTTCAGCAATTATGGCGTGGAATTGACTTCCATGATAAGATACTACAGATAATAGAAGGAATCTATCTTTACACGTGGTTCTCATCTTTCTTTTTGTTATACAATGCTTTTGATGGTGCATAGAGTTTGAATTTTAAACGATACCATCTCTAGTTTTGAAAATCAAAGATGAAATCAGTATTATAATTGAAATAAGGTTCACTTTTGGTATGAGCTGCTCATTTCACTAATAACTTGTTAATGAAGAGTCTATTTACGAAATTTATACAGATGCGTTAGTTTGTTTATTTATTTATTTCTAGAGCTTAATGTTTGAAATTTTTATTACAAGAGCACTTATACCGACTGGAAAATGGTTATTAAGCATTTGTAAAACATTCGAAATATAATCAGATATTTATAAATGAATAAATATATGTCTAAAATTGTTTTCAAATGAGTATATGGTATTATCTTTATATTAATCAAGAATTTTCTTAAATGAAAATATTTTCAAAATGATAGAAATCATTATCCAATTTCAAAATGATTTTGCTTAAAACGGAAATCAAGGCTCTTGGACCATATGAGGTAGAAGAAATGCTATCTTTACCAGGTTTAAAAGGGTATGATTTTTGAGGTGGACACGATGTCTCAAATAATTTTCAAATGAGTGTATGGTATTGTCTTTATCTATATAAATCAAGAATTTTCAAAGTGAAAATATTTTCAAAATGATAATCCTTATCCATTTACAAAAAAAAGATTTGCTTAAAACAGAATTTAGGCTATTGGACGATATGAGGTAGGGGGAAGTTCTATCTTTACCAGGTTCAAAAAAAAGATAAGTTTGATTTTTTTGATATGAATACGATATCTCATATATTTTTCAAATGAGTGTATGGTATTACCGTTACCATATAAATCAAGTAACATGCACCCCCTGGTAGTGCTAATTGAGAAAACGTTGGCGCAACCCTTACTTATGGCTTAAAGATAACTGTCTCTGTGTTACCAGCTGCATTAGAAAAAAATAATGTCCACTGCAAAGAAGCAAATTTATAAAGCCTTTTAAACATTTCCGCCATCAGTTTTCAAAATGTTGCTTAATTCATAATTTGTTAGATACTACGGCCAACGCGGATGGCTACAGATTTGGCCAGCTAGAGGGATCTTAAAAATTTTTTTTTTTCCTCCAGAAATTTTTTTTCTGGTATTGCAGCTGTAAATCTCTGGAATGGATTTATAACGAAAAGTGGAGTAAAAAAAAAAAAGTGGAGTTTTTCCACTACATCGATCAGAATTGCCTCCAACAAGTTAAAGGAGCCTACTGTATCAGATTTTAATACAAGCTATACACAGCGAAACAAATTTTGTAGGAAATCAGCTTATAATTTTTTTTTTCTCATTCTTTTTTTTCCTCAAAAAATTGTTGAAAAATAAGCGCATTAGAGAGAAACTGGAAGGCCATTAAAAAGGAAGATAAAATAAGTGAAAAAAAAAAAAAATAAGCGTGAAAGCAACTTAGAGTGATTCTGCAATAAATCATCCTAGACATTCAAAAGATAATGGCAAGACTAGAGGAATGGCAACAGCACGAGAGAGAAAAAAAAAAAGCTTCTCGTATTTTTATCTAGTATGTAATAGAGTAGAAAGTCCGTTACGACGTCATATAAATATAAAACTTTTATTCCAAGGGGACTATTAGTGGGAAAAGAAATGAATTGAGTCAAAAGAAAAGGGCATTTTAAAGTGCTATGAACATTCACACGAGGCTCAATGTGTGTCTTATTCATTTTAAGCCATCAAGTAGAACATAACTGTGACTGTAACGACTTTAAAGCACAATAATAATAATAAAAATCAAATATTCTCATTCAAACATTGTTGTGAACTGCCTTTTTTTGCTTCATGTACCAAAATATGAAATAAAAAACTCCATATATTGCAAAAAATGGAATATTTAATGTAATTTCATGAGATATGCTACTTCTTTGAATGTGGTAATACAGCTATTAACATGTAACAACACTGAATAAAGTGGGTTTTCGTTGTTTACTAAACTTTCACGCCGTATGACGTCAACCAATCAGAAACCAATAAATTAACAGGAATCCAAGCTTTCGATTGGCTGACATGATACGATATTTTTTTTCTAATGCAGCTGGCAATACAGAAACAGTTATATTTATACCATAAGCAAGGGCTTGATTTCACATTTAGCATTACTCATTTAGACACCCCTCATCCAGGGGGAACATGTTCTGCTTCTTCTCCGGACCGCCGAATCACACCTGTGGTATCTTCGCTTTTCACTCGGTCATCAACTCCCAGTGTATATTTAGATGGGACTTTACAGCAGTTTAAAGTGGTTCTGTACCACCTTTCTGCCATTTTTAAAAAGCATTTTTAAACATTCCCGTCATGCACCGCTGGGACCGATACCTGTGGCACCCAGATTTGGCCAGCTAATCACTTAAAATTTTTTCGTCCATCAAGTTTTTGCCCAGATGTTGCATGTAAATCTCTGGAGATATAACGATGCATTTTTTACAGCCATTAATGATTCATTATATAATATCCACTGAAAGGAAGCATATTTTTGCCATTTTGTAAAGCATTTTAAACATTCTCAGCATCAACTTTGAAAATATTGCTTAATTTATAATTTGTGAGATATTATAGGCAATGGAGATGGCTACAGATTTGGCCAACTAGAGGATTTTAAAAAACTTTTTTTTCTTCCAGACTTTTTGCTCTGGCATTGCAGCTATATATCTCTGGAATGGATTTATAACGAAAAGTGGAGTAAAAAAAACAGTGGAGTTTTTCCACTACATCGATCAGAATTGTCTCCAACAAGTTAAAGGAGGCCCACTGTATCAGATTTAATACAAGCTATACACAGCGAAACAAATTTTGTAGAAAATCAACTTATAATTTTTTTTTTTCACTCTTTTTTTCCAAAAAATTGTTGAAAATAAGCGCATTAGAGAGAAACTGGAAGGCCATTAAAAAGGAAGATAAAATAGTGAAAAAAAAAAATAAGCGTGAAAGCAACTTAGAGTGATTCTGCAATAAATCATCCTAGACATTCAAAAGATAATGGCAAGACTAGAGGAATGGCAACAGCACGAGAGAAAAAAAAAAACTTCTCGTATTTTTATCTAGTATGTAATAGAGTAAAACTCCGTTACGACGTCATATAAATATAAACTTTTATTCCGAGGGCTATTAGTGGGAAAGAAATGAATTAAGTCAAAGAAAATGGCATTTTAAAGTGCCATGAACATGCACATGAGGCTCAATGTATGTCTTCGTTCATTTTAAAACCATCAAGTAGAACATAACTGTGACTGTAACGACTTTAAGCACAATAATAATAAAAATCAAATATTCTCATTCAAACATTGTTGCAAACAGCCTTCTTGCTTCATGTTCCAAAAAAATGAAACAAAAAAGCGCTATATGTTGCAAAGATACGAAATGTAATTTCATGAGTTATGCAACTTCTATGAATGTGGTAACACATCTATTAACGCTTAACGTACCTTTGGACAACACCGAATAAAGGTGGGTACCCACTGGTTGGCGGCCTGATGGCTAATTGGCTAGCGCTCTGGCCTTTAGTACCACATGCTTCAGGTTCCTGGCGGTGGTATGGATGTTTGTGAGTGGTTCGAATCCACGTTAAATTGTAGGTCCCGGTCTAATTATCCAGAAGTATGCAAAAAAAAACTCTAGAGTGACAAACCAAATCCCATTGGTTGCTAAACTTTCACGACATATAGTGTAACCAATCGGAAACCAGAAATGATCAGGAGTCCAAGCTTCCCTTTGGCTGACGTGCTACGACGTAAGATTTTATTAACCAGCGAAAACACACCCAAGTTACAATATTTTATATATAACACGTATCATGCTGAATTATTCGCGATCTAAAAGATTACGTGCTTCAAAATCGAAATTAAGGATAAAAAAAAAAAAATTAAGGATAGGGTAAAAATCAGATTAATTAAAGACTGACTAATTAAGGATAACTTAATTAAAGATAGGAAAAATTAAGTTAAAAATGATATTTATTAATGATATCTCAATGAACGTTTTTCTGTCCTCTCCTCCTCAAGGCCTTTACCTTTAGATGTCATGCCCTTCAGATTGTCAATCAAAATTGCGGTGGCCTTGCAGCAGACCTACTTATGACAACACTGGATTTGCTATAATTAGTCATTTTAAAGCCAAAAATGAACGGTATTCAAAAACATAAAAATACAAAACACACATGTACAAAAATAAAACTAATCAATTAATTTTAATGGACCTGATAGCCGAATGACTAGCGCTCGGTGCCGCAGGTTTTTTCGTGTTCGAGTCCCCGTGGTACCATGGATGTTTGTAGTGGTTCGGAATCCACTTTAAACCATAGATTCTGGTCTAATATGGCTGTAGAGCGTTGGGCGTAGTGCTGATAACCCTACCCCGTAAAAAGAAAGCATCTCATGTCTAGAAATCTGCCAGCAGGTAGACGGCCTTGGCCCACCATGGGGGCTGTTGCGCCATTGATGATGATGAATTAATTTTAAATTATCTACTAATTTCCTTATTAAAGATATTTTAATAAAAGAAATTAGTAGATAATTTAAAAATTAATTCATCATTAATTAAAATTAATTCATAAAATTAATTCATTATTAAAGATTATTTTAATAAGGAAATTATGATGACTGTATTTCAATAAGAATTTACATTCTAAGAAGCTAAGAGTGAAATATTTTAGCTGATTAACATGATACTTTACAATGTTCTTCATAAAAATTCTTTTACTTCTTGATAAGAACTGCTACATTCCATTCAAATTCTCATTTCGTTAATAAATTATGCTTTTCCATAATTCCAGATAAAAATATGATTCAAAAATATATTCTTTAAAGAACTCATTTCATAAATAAAAATAAAAAAAATTCATTTTAAAGGAAATCCAGTTAGGTTTCAAACTAAAATTCTAAAACTCATTCAATAATTCATTTTCTAATAAATGTGAGTAATCATTTTAATGTTTTCTAGGATTAAATTATGAAATAAATAACTAGAGTGCTTTTTAAAACTAATTTATTTCAGCAATATATGTAAGCAATACACATTTATTTAAAATTGGATGTTTGAATCTTAAGGAAAATAAGAGATAATTCAAATAAGCTCTACTTCAAATTTGTTTATTTTGCTACATTAAATCAACTTTACAAAGTTGATAGTATAAATTTTTCAATTTCATTTAAATTAGGTCTAGATTCTTACCATTTAAATTAATTTGCTACAGCTTTATTATTCAACATTAAATTATTATTATAGATGAATAAATACAAAAGGAATGAATAATTTCATTAAATTCAGACAATAAACCTAGACTATAAAAATAAAATTTTTGCTTATTATTATAACTATATTGAATTTACTATCCTTTAAAATTCTTATTTATAATTTAGAAAATGGAAAATTATTACGAAATATATGAAAACAACTGAAAAAAATTTTTTTTTCGAAATTTTGTCAATAAATTTATTTTTAATAATCGCAGTTTTATTAAAAGATTTGTATACCTGAAACAAAGTTTACTTGAAAAATTGCCCTTAATAATTTTAATGCCAGTATTTGTACGGCTGTTTAGTTAAAAAATATTGAATACAACATCCTCAATGTATGTGAATGCAAATAATTATAAATGTAAATATATATATATATCTATATATATATATATATATATGTAAATAATTTTTAGAACTGTAAATATATATAAATATAAATATTTTTTTAAAATTTAAAAATGATACAAAGATTCTAATAATTGTAAAAAACATCTATACACAGTCCAATAATTTTTTTATAAAAATTGACAAATTTGCTATCATTTGTCGTACGATGTAACTGTTTTCAAATAAATTCACACAAAAATGAAAATAATTAACAAAAATAAATAAATGTTTTAAAAACATTTAAAATAAATTGCAATAGAAGATACATAAGAATCAGATAACTGAGAGCTAAAAATTGTTTTTTAAAAATTATTCATTGTTAAATAAAACTTAATTAATTGCAAATAAGATTTATTTAAACAAACTTCACGTAATCAAGAAAATAAACTGATTTACTAATATGACATGACTAAAAACTGATCAATTTAAAACGATCTAGAAAGTAAAATTTTCAACATAAACCTCAGCGATTTTTAGGATTTGTTATAAAAAGCTGCCAAACGACATAATTGTGTTGCCATAATGTGTGTCTATAAAACATATTCTACATTAAAAACAACACCAACAAAAATATCATTAAATTTTTAAAGCATATTTTTTAAAACTACTCGATTCATCAAATATATGGCTACAATATTTTTAATCAGTTTTGTAAGATTTCAGAGATTTAAAATAGAAATAAAATCCTTAATGTTCTATTTATGTATACAATGTTGATGGTTCCATAAATATTCCAGAATAAACAACAACAGCAAAAAAATAGAAAATAAATAAAAAATCAGATGACTGACATCTAAGATTTGTTTTTTAAAAAAATTATTTATTGATAAATAAAACTGAATCAATTGTAAACAGGATTAATTGAAGAAACTTCACTTAATCTTAAAAATAAACTGATCTACTAAATATGACCTGACTAAATACTGATCAATCTAAAATGATCTTGAAAGCAAAATTTTCAAGATAAACCTCAACGATTTAAAGAATATGGCATAAAAAAAAAGCCAAACGAAATAATTGTGTTGCCATTTTATAGTACTTAAACATCTAGAAAACATATTCTACATTAAAAACAACAAAATATTATTAAATTTTTAAAGCATATTTTTTAAAAAACTGCTCGATTCATCAAATGCATTGGCTACAATATTTTATTTTTCAATTTTCTAATATTTTAAAGATTTAAAAGGAAAAAATGGAAATAAAATCTTTAATGTTCTATTTATGTATACATTGTTGATGGTTCCATAAATATTCTAGAATAAACAATAACAACAACAAACGAATTTTAATACAATAATCAATGCTTTTTCATTGATTTTTCATTCCAAAACTGTAAAATTTTTTTTTTTATTTCGAATTTGATACCACTTGTACCATCGTTCTTCTGAAAATTCGAAAAAAAGAAAAGAATAATTTATTGTGATTAAGAATTCCGCCTCTCGTGTACTTCCATGCTAATTTTCCCATTCTTCCCCGTCCCGTTTCTTGCAGGATCGCCATTTTTTTTTTTTTTTTTTCATTGTTTTTCAGGCTTTATTTTTTATTACCATCGCTGCAAAGAAAAAAACAACAAAACAACAAAAACTTTTGTTTGTTTTTGCTCGGAGGAAGCTTTTGTATAAACAACGAACAAACACACACTAACGTAAAACGGAAACAAGAGAAAAACGAGTAAGGTTATGTATCATCTTTTGTGCCAACGCTATCAAGTGAGCGCCGAAGAAATTATGTTATCAAGCGCAATTTAAAATAAACAAATAATAAAGAAAATGCGAAAACAGCGCAGAAAAAAAAGAAAGAAAGAAAAAAATATTGAGCAAGTAATGTTGCAATGGCGAAAAATGAAGTATTACGCCTTTAAAATTCGTTTTTTTTTTTTTTTTGGCGAAAAATTTTCTTGGCGAATATTCAAGTCAAGAGGCAACATTTCGCTATACATGATTTGATCATAGTTTATTTTTCGCCATATGACACGATATTAGTTCATGTATTTTCTTTTTTTTTATGGTAAGATTATATAAAGTAAACTTTTCGTAATTTTGGCACGTACGCTGTTCATTATTTAATGACGGTATCTTAGTTTGGTAACATATAAAGTAAAAAAAAAAAATATTTGATACATAAAAAATGTAATTAAAATTAATATAAGATTTTAATTTCTTTAATGTTACATTTTAGTATTTGCATATTTTCTAATAATTTTCTTTTTTAGAAAAAGAAACACATTAGCTGCAGAATATAACGTAACGTTAATTAAATTATGTTATTAAAATCAGTCACATTCCATCAATCGAAAAAACTTATTTACTATGTCTTATCACCTTATAAATAGAGGATAAGTTCTGTTAAATTTCATTTAAATAATATTTCTGATAAAGATAAAATATTTTTTATCATAAAAATGTGCTTGTTTACAATTGGAAGACATTTTATAAATCGCCAGTATGTGCTTTAAAGACAATTTATTATGATGAAAATTTTGTAAAAGTATTTTTGTTAATTTGTTGTTGATTTTCTGAAATAAATTTATTATAATTACAATAATTTATTTATAATAGTGTTAATTATTAGTTTACAAATTGGGATATATTGATAATGAATATTCATTTATCAATGGTCTAAACCAGCGATTTTCAAAATTTACTCGAAAAAATTTCAGAATATTAAAATATTTAATGGAACCCATTCTTATCCAATTAAAAAATTTATATTGTAGCATTTTTCCCACGAGAAGAGATATAGCATTTCTGTTCCTAGGAGAAAGGAATGTATTTTCTTTAACAAGTGCATAATAACAACCTATCACACAAATCTGACAGCAGCTAAGCAGTGTCGTGGATATTTGTATTACATGCAATTAGTGTTTTGTATTAATGAGAACAACCTGTCACTCAAATCTGAAAGCATATAAACAGTGTCACGGATAAAGATACATCATGAAATAAACGATTGTCTGTTTGATCTTCATAGCTCGCAACAATTACAGATGGAATATGGACAATGTGATTAGTTGCTATTGCTGCTATTGATGATTGGTGATAGACCATGGGCTGAGGAAGTGTCCACTCCAGTAAGAAGTGAAGGAAGCTGACCCCATCTCTTGATGAATTTTCTTAAAGGGAGGTTTTTAGAGGGAGAGATAAGGAGTGTTCTGAGACAAGTCGACAAGAAGTGTTGTTTTTCCCTTTTTCTCTGAAGTGACTAAACAAGCCGGAGTTTCAGCCTATTTACAAAGTGAGCCTCTTGTGGTTTCGTGTATCACGCCGTGTGATAATTAAATTCTGCAGCAGACCGGGTGCATTAGATTCGTCGTAGACTCGGGAACTCTGAAAATCTCCAACCGTGGAGTGAACTGCACTTGTGAATCAAATTTATATTCTCTATTATATAAAATTATATTTATTTCTCCACATATATATAATGCTGGTAAATAAAAATTAAAGTGTTGTCATGCACCTGAAAGTAGCCCTCTTCTTAAAGACGTTTCTCTCTAGACGTTAGGTCTAGTATAGGTCGAGACATTACAATATTCACACACACACACACACACCCAAATTCCATCATAGATAGGAAAATAATGCTTCATTTTAACACTAATTTATTTAATTGAATATAAACAAATGCCAATTAATTCAACAGTTATATATAAAATTAAACATTTATGACGATAATTTGAAAATGCTTATATTTAATATTAATGACTGGAATGAGTTAGCCTTTTTTTTCACAAAAAATACTAAATTCGGTTTCTATTACTGTTACTTGAAATACATTTCAATTAGTTTTACTTGAAGTAAATTAATGTTTACCCCATTTTTATATTTTATTTTCGTTTTCATGTAAAAAAGAAGAATGTTAGGGACATTGCTTACTGAAAAGTTGAAAATCTTCACTGAATAAATTGTTGATTATCAAAATAGTATTTCTTTTTAATTAGTTCTGTTAATTGAATATTTCTTATTGGTGATATAAGACAAATACTATCATTACAAATATAAAAGATGATTCTCGGAATACAGATTGAGTTCTACTGATCTAATATGTTCTACTTAATATATTAGATCAAGGAGAATTCAATCTATGATCCATGAATTCCATTAATTAGAAAAAATACAGATTTTCGTGTTTGTGTCAATGTTACAGATAGAAACTAACAGAAATTAAAAAGCCGCAATAAAATTAACGTACAAAATTTAGATGCCCTCGAAATTTGTTTTACTTTTCCATAAGTAAAGTTCCAAAATTTTTTATTTTTTTTTTTACTTATTTTTCAAAAAACTATTTCTATAGCAGGAAATCAATCCACAAGACACAAAATTGAAAGATTGTAACAAATTTGAACAGAATATTTTAATATGCAATCATGTGTTCTAAAAATTATATTTCATTAGAATTTTTACGTTTTTCGAAAATATTTAACATATGAATATATTATGGGGCTTAATATTTTATTAAACAATAGTATAAAAACCATAAGATGAGTTGGATATGTACAAATCTTTTGTAAGAAAAGATCTAAAGGAAATATCGATGTGCTAACCAAAACTCTTGGTTTAATCGATATCGTTTTCAACGAAATGACCTACTTGATGACGTATTTGAAAAGCCGCCCCTAATTGGAACCTCATTCGTCAATCAAACGCCTGACGCGTCACAAGCACGTGTCACGAGAGAGCCAGGTGGATAAGTTGCCAGTTTAAATAGAAGCCCCAGGGATGCAGTTGCTATGGCGACCGATGAAATTAGTTTTCCTACCCACAGAATCTCATGGATTGGTTTAATAAGAAGTCTACATCCAAGGACGATTTTGTCCTCAATTTAGGAGGAAAAGATCCGAGGATGGAGCTAAAAATTGTTTTTTGTTTAATATTTGTGCATAAATTTTTGATAAAATTGGTTTTTAAAGTTTATTTGTTTTAAGTAAGTTTGATTATTTGTTTAAGTAAAGCTTTAAGTAAGTTTGTTATTTGTTTTAAGTAAATTTGTTATTTGCTTTAAAGTAAGTTTGTTATTTGTTTCAAGTAAGTTTGTTATTTGCTTTAAAAACATTGTTATTTGTTTTAAATAAATCTGTTATTTATTTTAAGTAAGTTTGTTATTTGTATTAAGATAGCTTATTATTTGTTTCAAGTAAGTTTTTTATTTGTTTTACCCTAAGTCTGTTGTTATTTGTTTTAAATAAGTTTGTTGTCTGTTTTAAGTAAGTCTGTTATTTGTTTTAAGTAAGTTTGTTATTTGTTTCAGTAAGTTTGTTAATTTGAACTTTCAGTAAAATTAATTTGTTTTTAAGTAAATTTATTTATTTTAAGAAGCATTGTTAATTGTTT
The DNA here is from genome assembly GCA_021605095.1 of Caerostris extrusa. Classification (NCBI taxonomy): domain Eukaryota; kingdom Metazoa; phylum Arthropoda; class Arachnida; order Araneae; family Araneidae; genus Caerostris; species Caerostris extrusa. The sequence goes on along the minus strand of BPLR01005275.1, from coordinate 108,295 downwards.
CAAGTATGTTTGTTATTTGTTTTAAGTAAGTTTATTATTTTTTTCTGTTATTTGTTTTAAGCTAGTTTGTTATTTGTTTTAAGATAGTTTTTTGTTTGTTTTAAATAAAATAAGAGCAATTAATTTTTAAAAAATGCTCAAAAATATTATGGAAGAATTAATAACAAATGTTCTTTGTATCTATTGTATCTCATTTTTTTGGCGTCATCTGTGCTGGTATCAACGTTTGCCTAACATCTATGTTATATTATCAAACTGTTCCTACATTTAAATTATAAAAAGATTTGATAAATATTTAAGATTTAATGTAATGTTGTCCAACTCTATTATCAATATGGCCTTGCAAGGAATCATAAATTTCTTTTGAAATTTTTATGATCTTATTTAATTTATTTTTTATAAATCTTAACTACATGAAACTGTCAAAAAATGTGGAAGTTAATTTTATTTCATTCGAATATAAAATTACAGTTTCCATTTTTAATATTAGGAAATATCTGGAATAACCAGCTATAAAAAAAATAAAAAAAAATTATTCTGGTAAATTTTATTAAGAAAAAAAAAATGTCACTTACAAGAGAAAATACAAGAGAAAAGTACACAACAGAAAATCTTAATCACGAGTTCTAAACATCTTCTGATAACGATTAAAATTAACATTTAGAAATTGCTATGAAAAAAATGTATTTAATCACTGTTTATAAATAAAAAGAGTTTAGAATGTATAAAATAAGCGTGAATTCTTTTGTAATAAAACATTTGAAAAAAAAAACCAACAAGATTATATAGAATACAGAAAACACAATCTGAAAATTTACCCTTTTAATTTCTAAAAAACAAATAAACAACAGAAGCAAGCTATCATATCATATACTCGTAATGTCAGAGCTAAAAGCATTATCATAGTACAAAATGGCACCAAAAATTACGGATACGAAATTACGGATTACGAAACATCCGTTTGGATCAAATAACAATAAAAAATGAGAGTTTTATTTAATTAAAAAGTAAATAAAAATTTTACATGTTTTTATATTTTGTACCAGACAAAAAAAAAAAAAAGTAGTTCAGTTAAAGAGAACCCTTTTGTTCTCGTTTTTAAAGTTATAAAAAATCGTTTTAATCGTAATTTTAATCAAATCGTTTTAAAGTTATCAAAAAATAAAGACACACAAACAAATATCTTGCTATATTTAAAGAAAAAAATTTCTTATTTAAGTGATTAAAACATCTTGACTTGGTAAATGATTAATGCTAAGAATGCATTTCAATGGCAACGTGACGCTAACGCGACGTCAAGTTTGACGAATCAAATTAGCGATAGAGAATGATTCATAATAGAATGAATGAAACACTACTTTAAATCATTCTGGAACTCGAATCTGATTCGTCAAGTTGACGTCGCATTAACGTCGCGTTGCCAATGGAAATACACCCTAACTCTGCATAAAAAGGCGTAATTATGTTACCAGAATTTCGCATATTTATTATTAGATTGTATGTAAATTACTAATTACTATTTTTGCTGCACAATTATAGTTGTTTTTAGTATGTTTTCATGTGCCACATTAAATGAAATTCGCATTTTTTTCTTCTTTTCTTCAAATGCAACAAAAATGTCAATAAATTTTGAACACTTCATTTTAAAATATATTTTCAATTGTAAAAATATTATAAAGATTTGAAATTTGTAAAAGTATTTCATCTTTTTAGAGACAATAACACTGTATATTAAAAAATAAGGGCTTGATAAATATGCTCTCAATATTCGCAATAATAAACAAGGAAAACTCTTTTTCATTTTTAAATGTTGTGCAATAAATTTATGTAATATTTTTTTTAATGTCTTGAATACGTTCAATGTTTTATCATAAAAAGCATTTTTTATTTAATATTTGTAATAAATATATATTATTATAATAATTAAAAAAAATTATTACTTGTTTCAGAACATAATTATAGACTAAGTGAGAAATAGATTTTTATTTTTAATAAATAAATACAGGTTGATATTTGGTTAATTCAAATAAAATGAAAATAAGTTTGCATTTAAAAAATCTTATATATTAAATTTTTCTTGTTTTCAATCTTAAGGGATTCTAATTTCTATCAAAAGCAACGAAACGACATTTTTATTTTAGACCATAAATATACAAATTAAAATTATGCTATTTGAATATAGAAATATTTTTTTTATAAATTCAATGCAATATCTTCTTTAAAAAAAGTTTTTTATTATTGTTATGATTGTTTACAAAATTTTCTCATTAAACAATAAGAACAAAATTCTATTTAGAAGATTTCGCCACCATCATTAAATATTTTAATTCTCATAAATAATTATTTATGTATTCTTTTTTCTGTAAATAATTAATACAAATAAAACATGTAAATAGAGTTTCTACCGCTCTTAATTAATAAAAAATTCTTTTTCCATATTTCTAAGTATTTTGGTGCTATATTGGTGTATTTAAATGTTTTCTAATTGCATTAATTAATCGTAAACACGCTTATAAAAGAAATTATCAAAATAGAAATCTTTTTTATTCAAAAGAACGAAGAAATAAATGTTAACAAATAACGATAAAATAATATTTTCAAAAATTACTAGAATAACACGTCTCAAATATTATTTTATTTAAAAATGCAAATAATGCAATGCTAAAAATTAATTAATTTTTTAAATAATTTCATTTATTTGCATTTTGTACATTATTTATCTTTAAGATTTTTTTTTTTGGTTGTAGTTAATTATTTAAATTCTAATAATTAGTTTTGTATGAAATTTTTAAATAATAAGAACAGCGAGGAAAAATAATAAATATATTATTAAATTAATAAAATGGAAAATTAAAAAAAAATTTAAATTTGAAAAAAATTTAAATTTTTTAAATTAATAAATTTGAAATAAATTTATTTTCGGAATTAATTTTTTTTTTTCAAGGCTTACCGCTTCTTAGTTGGAATTGATCAGGATAATTTTTTTTCCTTTTCTTCACTTCTTTGATATTTGGGCTCTCTTTATCAGAAGGGAAACTTTGCCTTTTATGATCCTCTTTTTGGCGTCCGATTCATCCGGTTTTTACGCCTCTCAACTGCTTTATGGCGACTTTCTGTCGTCCCGTGTCACCAACGTCAGAGAAGTAATACTTGGAATCAGTGTCGCTAGTTGGCGCATTCTTTTTGGCGCGGCCTTTGGCGATCAAAATCCATCGAGACTGTAAATGGTTAATCCTGGAAAAAATGAAAATTTCCCATTAGCTTGTGATAAAACAACAACATAAGAAATGCACAAAAATGTTTGGCCCATTCTATTTCCCACTAACACACAACATTTTAGCTAAAAAATTGATGTTATTTTTGATACGAAATTTATTCCTGTTTTTATGTCGGTAAGTTTATTTATGATCAGGGTGGATAACTCCATTATTTTAAGAAATCTTATTTTAACAAAGAGTGTTGAAAGGAGACATTTATTTGATAATAAAACAAACAATGAGAAAAAGAAAAATCAGTTAATTTTTTTAAGGTTTATCCACAAAAACCTTGCTGTTGCTTCTTATCCCACTTTGGTAGTCAGCAACATTTAAATTAAGTCCCTGAACCCATATGTTCTCATCCAAATGTTCTATATTGACACCCTCGTTGATACAATAATTCAGAGCCTCCTCAATAGCTATGAGTTCTACCTGAAAAACTGAGAAGTAGTTAGAGTTCTTCTTCTATAAAAATATTAATTCCACACACCTATTTAATGAAAATAAATACTACTTGAGATAGCACCATCACCCCTACTGCCATCAGTATAAATATGTAACGCATAACGCATGTGCTGATTACCATAACTAATGAGCATAGCATAATATTTGTCCAGAACGAAAACTAATCCGGAGTCCGAGGGATTGCGGATTTCAGATTCATACAGAAAACCTTAAAAACTACTAATCACTTCCCCGGTCAACCTGATTCAATGCTTCAGTTATTCTATTTAAATTCTCTCTAAAAAGTATTATTCTCTTAAAAGCGTAATACTACATATTTCATAGCTACTAAAAACATACACAGCTACTAAAAACATATTTCTTATTAATTAAAAATTTATTTTTCTAATGTTTTTCATAGAAACATATTTTTATCTGTCGTTGATTTTTTTTAAAAAATTTAAAAGCCTATTTTCTTTAAAATATTAATTTTTAATAATATTAAATGTTATATTTGATGTACTTATATTACTGAAAAATTATTCAAATTGTAGTAGTTTGAATATAATATTTAATCAAAATATGAAATTTGATTTGAAGAGGAATGAAAATAAACACACACACACACACAATACACACACACACACACACACACACACACACACACACACACACACACACACACACACACACACACACACACACGCACACACACACACACAAATCTATCTATCTTTTAAGGAGCTGTTAAGTGGCCAGTACAGATATACAACATGGATCTTCCCACAGCGCTACTGCACAGTTTCTTCACTATGAAATCTGTCGTTACAAAATCTCAATACAATAAACTAGAGCTGAGCTGCTGGTATGTTAACATGTCCCCCAGGATTGATTCTCACGCAAGGTGATTTACACTGTGTCATTCATTCCCCTACAGACAGAAGGGAATAGCTCAGAAGAAATTCATTAGAGAATGAGCTGCGTTTATGGCTGGAATTTTTTTGGCACATGACAACGCAAGACTGCATACCTTTTGTGGTAACCAAACAGCTTTTTTTTTTGTTTCATTGTTCTTGCACAATTTTAATGAAAAGTGTTTGATCACATAGCATACAACCTAGACCTGGCAATAAATGACTTTTTATGCCTTTCGAGAGTTGAGGAAAATCGTGCGAAGATAGAATTTCGGCAAAGAAATCAAGAATCATGCAACTTGAATTATGAGCAGCTTTTCCTCTCTATAGAATCTTTCACTATGCAGTACAAAACATAAATTGGACCTTAGCTGGTAGTCCTTTAACATGGGATTGATTCTCGGACAATTAAAAGATGAGATTTAGACAGTGTCATTCGTTTCCTACAGGAAAAAGGGAAGTTGTACATAAAGATTCAAGACGCAATATAGATTTGTCTTATGTAGGTGGTAATTTATTATGGAGATGGTATTGGCCGGTATGACAAATGAATATGGCTGCGATAAGTATAATAATATACCAGTAGGACAAATACCTCAATGTTTAAGATAACTATGCGGTAAAGAAGCAATGATTGCACGTGTTCCATGGTAAAAAAACCATTCTGTTGTTCACGCTTGTGTGTTTAATGTTTCATCAGAGTCTGAAAAAAAATGCCCTCGTTTATATATATATGCGAGGGAATTTTTTCACCCTCAACCTTTTTTTTTGAAGTAACTGATTTCATGCAAAGATAATTAAATTTTGATACATGGTTAAAAAAACAGTTAATGAAATCTACTAATAATTCAGAATTTTTCAAGCACACCAAAAATTATATGTACAATATTCAATAAAAATTTCATATAAAATTTTCTCTTCTTCTTTGCATATAAGAACCCAGCGAACATCTGAAGTGATGGAAAATCACGCCCGAATGTGATAATTAAATTTACAACAAAATCTAATTATGCTTACAACATAGTATTTATGTAAATGTATTCAAATAACGATATTCAAAGTCAAAGGCAGCCTGTTTCTAACATTATTCTAGATCCTTACTGATATTCAAGAACACGGCGTTATGTGTTATAACAGAAGATAACGTGCCAAAATAAAAACCCTCATTTCCTTCATTGTACTTCCAAAGAGGAATAACTCTAGGGAAAAAGGCAAAGGGGGTGGAGTGGTGGAAGGAGAAGAAAAGTTAGAATTAAAATAAGTCGTAAGTAAAAAGGAGCTTTCAAAATGAGTTTGATGTTACGGTTCCTTATTTGCATATAATTACTTCGGTTCTTGTTGGAATTCGTTCTAAAGTCTTTTCTTTTTTCTTCTTTTCTTTTCCGGATAATCTTATTCTTACTTTTTTTTTCCCGGACTTTTCTCTTGGGTCTTCCACCGTGTAGCTTTTTCTAGTACTCGGATCATTAGCAGTTTGGTAGGAAAAAATCCGAAAGTTGTCTTTTAATGAGAACAGATTTCTCGTATTAAATGCCATTTTGGTCTTCAAAATGGCGGAACATGGAATTCTTTTTCTTTTTTGGAATCGTTTTTTCTTTCTTTCTTTTCGAATATGCACGTGATAAGGGTACATTAATTGTTGGAATTTAAAACTCGTCTCGTTTTTTCTTTTCTAATTCGATCTGTTCTCAATTTTTAAGCCCGTTTTTTTTTACTTTTAAGTTTATGTAATAAGAGAAATAGAAGTGGCTGTTGAAGCCAGAGAACAAATTACAATTTGGTGTCAGTCGAGATGGGTTTGTGCAAACTAAGATAAATCCACCCCAAATGACTTTGAGTTGGATAAAAAAAAAAAAAAAAAAGGGTAATTTAACATAAAGTTATGATTGCGTCTGGATTCATGCGAGGCTTGTATTTGATTAGTCAAATTTAGATGGAATTTCCAAGAAAAACATACAATGGAAGCGTTAATTAGGCGGAAATTGCATCAAAATATTTTAAATTAGTGCAAGGCCCATTCTTGTTTAGCCTCCAGTGGATCATTAAAAATAGCTTTTTTAAATTCTGATCAATTTCTTTTAGCTAATAACGTAATAAAAAGCTATTTCATCAGTAATTTGAATCTTAGGGGGAAAAAAAAGCATGTTATTTATTAAGATGAGGAAAATTGCTGTTTTAAGACTAATTTTTGTTTTAATATTTTAAAGAATAAATTTTAGAGTATACTTTTAATGGTGTCATCACAATAAATGGAAACTTACAATTTTAAAAATAAATACGATTTTTAATTTTGAAGATTACACATATTCCTCCAAAGTTTTTAAATACTTATAAACAATTTTGAATCGCATTAATTTATTATAAAAATATATTTATATTTCATAACAATATTAATATTTTAGTATTTTTTTAAAACTTTTCAATTATTATTTCGAAGGCTTGTAATTAAGTAAATAATTTTTAACTTTTACTTAATTAATATTATTTATTTTTTAATTCTTTAATTAATTTTAATTAATTTGAAAAATATCTTTGCTTTGTCAGAGTATACCAAATGGTTATGGCAAGAAGAGAAAGAAATAAAAGTTTTGCTATGTCAGCTTCAAATTTGGCGATATTGGCGAAATTTTTGGCAATGCTTGCAATCGATCTTTCGAAGCCACTATTAACAAATGAAAGAAAATGAGACAATTATAGACTTAACACTAGAAAAATAAAAAATATATCTTTAAGATCCTTTATTATAGCAATATAAGCAACATAAAATCAATTATAAAAAAGTTTCCACAAATAAAATAAGAGTAGAATCTTTAGTTTTGGTACTGTGAATCTGCTGGTTTTATATCTGTAATATTGTTAGTTTAACAAAACTGCATTTTTACACGTGAAACTGTATTTATATTTTATATCCATTATAATATTAAATTTCAGTATTTCTTTAAAACCTTTCATGCATTATTACGAAGACTTGAAATTGAGTAAATTAATTTTTTAACTTTCACTTAATTAATATTATTTATTCTTTAATTTTTTAATTAATTTGAAAAACTTAGTTTTGTCGAATCATACCATATAGTTACGACAGGGAAGAAAAAGAAATTAAGTTTTACTATGTCGGCGGCAAATTTGGCGACATTGGCGAAACTTTTGGCAATGTTAAGCGGAAGTTGTATTTATTGGAACTGAAAGAAAAGACAGCTATAAGCTTAACATTAGAAAAACAAGAGATATCGCTTTAAGATCTTTCATCATTCAGTGTTATTGTTTGTTTATTACAAAACTGTATTTTAATTTACTGAAAAATACATGCAGAAGAAAATCATAGGAATTTAGAGAATCATAGCCAGAATTTATTTATATAAAATCAAAGTTTATTTGTTATCTCCTAACAAGCAGTTACTTATAAACAAACTAAAACTAGAATAACATCTGCAGTCTGCAAACTGTCAACACAGCTTCGTACAACTGAGATTTGCTAACTGTAGTTGACTGCTGGCTAAACCACTTGAAATCGCAGCTCTTATCCGTTGAAGCGAAAATTATTTTATAAACATCCACATCAACTTTTTTTTTCTTCTTCAGCAGTTTCCTAATCATTTAAACCATTAGTTCTCAAATTGTGGTGGATGAGCCACAAGAGCATTGTAATTTCTACAGATTAAAATAATGTTAAATAAAAAAATGAATAATTAAAAATACAATTAATATTTAAGAATTTTTTGATGGATACAAAACATTAATTGGATGGATTAAACATTAATTAATTTCCAAAATTAGTAACACATGGTAAAGTATTACATTTTGAATTTAAATAAATAAAAAATAATTCCTTCACAGCAACATATTTTTTGCAACCATATCATTTTTTATTCTAAATCAAAGTAATATACTCCTTTGTACATCAAATAAAAAAATAGGGTTCTCAAAACTAATTACTCATTTCGTTCTTAACAAAAGGCTCTAAAATGAACTATTATTTCTGCAGTAAGAAATAAAATATTTATGTGATAATCAGACTGAATATTTTCTCCATTAAACGGCGTTTGATGTAATTTGTACAAACATACAGAACTGAAGTATATAGCGATAACATATGACGAAAAGAGATGGCACAAAATAACACGTTGATGTTGGAAAAGTTGGCAGAAAACTATTTCGATGTTGATAGAGCAAATAATTTGTGCATAATTAATTTGTGATCGTCAATAATCGTTCGAAAACCACCAGATTAGTTTGAAACCAAACTAAAATTTAAGAATTAGCAGGGCCGGTTCTAACAGGCAGCAAGTTAAGCGACTGCCTACGGAAGATAAAATTTAGGAGTTGCAAAACCCCCTGAACTACAGCAGAAAAATAATAATAATAAATAAATAAAAAAATAAATAAACAAAATAGATAAACACAATCCACAAAAATATTTCTTTTACTTGGATCTAGAAAATAAATGAGTAGTATAAGCAAATATTACACCTGCTGGACGAGTGCTGCCGATCAATGCCACAGATTTAGGATTCGTGTCCCAATGATGCCATGGATATTTGTAGTGGTTCGGAATTCACTTTAAACAGTAGACCCTGTCTAATATGATTATAGAATGTCGGACGTAGGGATGATAACCCTATCTCTTAAAAGAAAACGTCTCCTGCTTTGAAATCTGCCAGCAGGCAAACGGCCTTGAGCACCATGGAGCTGTGGCGCCATTGAAGAAGAAGAAGTATAAGCAAATACAACAGGAAATTGATAATTCATGTAGTCGATGTTCGATCAGTAAACTTTGAAACAGATTATTTAAACTATAATGTTGTTTTTTTAAAAGTATATTCACAAAACTCTCAAAACAGCAAGTACTATCCTTAGTTATGCCTTATATCTTTAGTTATGCTGTCCTTATTCTGCAAAATCGCAGAATAAGGGCAGCTGAGATTTGGCATCAAAAATTCTTCTCTCCAAACTGCACCTAGAAAAAGGTTGTGATTGCAAGTGAAGTGAATTGAAAACAGTACAAGAAAGCGGGTTTACAAACATATGGCGACTAGTTGGACCCACAAAAGGTCGCCAAATTTCAACGGCAACTATTTTGCGATTTGGTCAAAATATTTTTCCATTCAAATTAGTCATAATAAGAATCTTTTTACATGTCAACTCTTTCAACTTAAGAAATTATTACAAAAAAGTTGTATATTTTCTATTAAATTACATTTGATTATGGAATTGTTAATAAGTATGTAGCTGTCATAATAGGTCCGAGAACTGTACGTGGAACATAATATCTATGACATAAGGTCACATTTAAAATATGTGATATTTAGAAAAACATCCGATTAGAACATGCATTAAAATTTCTGTAATTTCAAAGTCTGTAAAAGTTTACCAAACTATGTCTTTTCTACAGAAACAAAATTATTACATATGGAAGTTTTCACGCTAATTTATTCTCACAATAACTTAAAATAATCTACGACAATAAAAATCAAACAAGAGCAATCCAAGCACATCCGAATTACAATAAAGAGCAATCACAAAGATTAACTCAACCATAAACGTTCGAATTACAGCACTTTTTCACTTTTGTAGAACACAATTCCCCCAAAAGAAATAACTTTTGAAAACACCACAATTTTCTTCCAAAAATATGGTTAATCATAATTATTACAACAGCAACGCGGGCTTGGAAACAGTCTGGCAATTTCGCAAAGTAGTAATATCTGTGGCCAGATGAAACCATTTGGGTAATTTACCTCCCTTAGAAACTCGTACATAAATTAATTTTAATGATTAGGCGAGCTGTTAATGATCAGAAAAGGGTAGATATTTTGAGCATTAAAAACGCATTGGGAGTTCATTTCACTAATTTCTCGTTTCCTGGGCCTGTGTGTTTAAAATTTGCGGACCGAACTATTTATGCTTCGGATTATTTGTCCAGCTTCAATAGTTCGGAGATTCGCAAGGATGTTGAAATGGCCATTAGGTGGTTATTTTTGTTTGAACGAGTTACATTAAACACAAGAATGTTCATACTGATAAAGTACATTAAAAAGTCATTTTCAGATTAATACGTTCCAGTAATCTTTGTAAAAGATTGTGGATTGTCGAACAAGACAAAAAGCTTTTTACATTCGTGTAAATGGATTATGAAAGATAGTAATACAGTTTTGTTGTGAGGATGATAAGCTGGAGGGATAAGCTAAAAGGGTCAGTGTTACATTCTTAGGGTCGATTCATGATAAGGGTTCGAGCTGGGGATCGAAAGGAATATGTATTTGTATGGATTAAATTGATTTCGATTCATTCGACATATCTTTGACATGAATAAGCAAATGAAATATCTATATGATGGAGTATAATCGAGTAAGTGTAGCAATGTCAAGATAATGGTTATTGTCGAATAAGACACAAAAGTTTTTACATTCGTGTAAATGAATTATGAAAGATTAGAACAGTTTTGTTGTGAAGTAAGCATGAGGATGATAAACAAGAAAGTAAGCGTCACATTCTTAGGGGTCGATTTATGATAAGGGTTCGGTTGGGGTCGATATAAATATGCATTTGTATGGATTAAATTTATTTCGATTCATTCGGTATATCTTCGTACTGAATAACCAAATGACAAACCTGTACGATGTGTTGCTGTCCTCTTTAATATATCTTTGTCGAGAATAACCAAATGACATATCTATACGATGGACTATAATGGAGTAAATGTAGCACTGCCAAGAAAATGATTATTGTCGAATAAGACCCAAAAGCTTTTAGATTCATGCAAATAAATTAATAAAAATAATGCAAGTTTGTTGTGAAGTAAGAGTGAGGAAGATAAATTTGGTGGGATAAGTTAAAAGGGTCAATATTACATTCTTAGGGGTCGATTTATGATAAGGGTGCATCTTGTGGGGGGGTTGATAGAAATATACATTTGTATGGATTAAATTTATTTCGATTCATTCGGTATATCTTGTCCTGTATAACCAAATGACAAACCTATATGATGTGTTGCTGTCATGTTCAACATGTTGTATTAAATCAGAGGTGACCAAACTTCTCCGACAGTCGACCACCTTCACGGTTTCTTGCATTTGCATTGGCCCCTCCATTTCACTATTATGTAATTATAATAAAAAAAATAAAAAATAAAAACAAAGGACGCTTATAGAATTCTTTGGTGTATTTATTTTATTGTTTGTTTAGTTTATATGTAATATGATAAATGAAATATGAAGGGTAATATAGTTCTGTTGTGAAGTAGGTATGAAGATGATAAACTTTGTGGGATAAGCTAAAAGGGTCAGTGTTACTTCCTTAGGGGCTCGATTCATGATAAGGGTTCGGCTGGGGGTCGATGGAAATAACATTTGTATAGATTAAATTTATTTCGATTTATTCGGTATATCTTCGTCCTGAATACCCAAATGAAAATGGTTATTGTCGAATAAGACACAAAAGCTTTTATATTCGTGTATATAAATTTATGCAAGGAATGCAAGTTTCTTGTGAAATAAGAATGAGGATGGTAAACTGGATGGATAAGCAGAAAGGATCGGTGCTACATTCTTTAGGGGTCGATTTATGATAAAGGCTTGGTTAGGGGTCGATAAAAATATGTATTTGTATGGATTAAATTTATTTCGATTCATTCGGTATATCTTGTCCTGTATAACCAAGTTGCAAATGTATATGATGGACTAAATGTAACAAATGTAGCAATGTCAAGAAAATGGTTACAGAGAAAAATCAGTTTGATTAAAATGAATTATTTGCACAAAAGGAAAGATTATATAATTGCTATATTGCTATCGAAATAAAATTATATATATCATATATTGTTTATCTCTTTAATCAAATATATAAGGTTGAAAAGATAGTCAATAAAAAACTCTTCGAAATTAAGCCAAGAGTACGAGATATAATATTACATATAGAATAAACAAACAATAAAATAAATAGACTAAAAAAAAAAAACTCGGGAGAAGTTTGGTCACCTCTGATTTAAGGCAACCTGCTAAACAAGACAGCAACACACACATTTTTTCCCATGTCAACTCAAAAACTCTATCATACAACTTAACTAATTTAACATATTTTTAAACAAAACTTATTTTCAGGCAAAATAATGAACACCCATCCACACTCTCCTCCCCCAAAAAATGTAATCACATTTATCAATTTTTCTAAAATATTCGAAAAGCATGCATACAGATATAATCAAAAAAAACGTACAGAACGGAGCGGCTCCCTGGTGAGATATATTATCTGTATGATTAATTAGTTAATTGTTCATTAAATAAATTTAATAAGCTAACAGCACTAATTCATTAAATAATTGGAAACATTCAATCCCTTGTATAACATGATTAGGTTCATAAAAAAAAGCCATATTACCTTATTATATTAAACAAGGAATGCATTTTGTTAAATAAAAGAGTTAAGTTCCAGCAATTTAAAAAATACATTATTTTAATTTTACAATAATGTTTATATATTATATTTTTATTAATCAATTCTTAAGCATATTTCATAATACAAAAATTATGTGCAGATTAATCAATTATTAAAACGAAGGTTGTTTGAAAATATTACTTATTAATTTCACTTTATTTTCACCATCGCTACTATTTACCAATAATTCCTAAAACTTTCTAGAAATTCTACATTATAAAGAAATTTTCACAATTCATGAACCATGTTAGAGCTAAATAGCATTGCAGGAATGCCAGATTACATGATACCTCTATTCATTTTACATATCAGAAACTATAAATATTAAAAATAAATAAATCATTCAAAAAATGCCCCGTTTCATTACTATGAATGAAATAGAAAATACAGGCATTTAATTGTTATTCATCAAAATTTAACTTTTAATTAAAAACTATTTTAATTTCATGAACATAATCCCTATACATAGTGTTAGCAATCTAAAAAAAGTGGTAAATGGATTTGATATTATATATTTAATGTTACTTTCAATCACACAGAACCGAAACATTAGTTACAATTTCACAGAAAGAGGCAGTACTTTTTATTTATTTTTGCACAGTCAGATTTTTCAAGAACACTGCCCCAAAACACAGGAATTTGATGAATATAAATGAACATTTTCCACCGCCGCCATTTTAACCCTCGCAAACAATTTTTGTGCCGGAACGGAAACGTATTAATAAATAAACACCGCAGCTGCATTATCTTTCATTACCTACCTACCTACCTCCACCCCCACTCCTCTCTCTCTCTCACCCCCGCCCCCTACCCCCTACAAACGTTATTGTCTCTTCTTTTGCTTAATGAATTAATTAGTGCGCCGAGACCCGCAGAGCTCAAATTAGCGTCTTTCACGTAATTAAGCAAAACAAAAACAACAAATAGCAAACAAAAGGCACAAAAAGAAGAAAAAAAGGGAAAAAGATAGGGATAAAAAAAAGGAGCGGAAAAGACACGGAAAACCTCTATCAAGAAAAAAACAACAACAAAGCAAAACGATAGTGTCGTCGTTGTCGTCTTTGCAATGAAGTTGGACTTCGCAGAGTGAGCGAAGATAGTAGTGGTGGTAAAGGGAAAGGTTTGCAAGTTGTGGAATTGCAGCGTCCACTGCATAAATTGTAAATGATGCCCGTGCGATTGGAATGTCTCTGGCACCCAATCACCCGGAGGAATTTCATGCATGAATTATAACGCTGTTTTCGTGAGTTGAGAGGCAATTGTTGCCATGCGTGTCTTGAAATTTGCCATGGTGGAAACATAAAATAAGTCAAGACGAACTTATTTAATGTTTCATAAGGGTAAACATTATCAAAATATACACTGACATGTTGAAACAAGAGAAATATTGTTTTAATTTAAGAGATGATTTAAATTTTTCTGTTTTAAAACTTACTATGAGAAATTATTTTTCAAGGCTCTGCTGATTGTATATCGATATATTTACTGTTTTGGAAAAATGTACAAGTTCTTTATTGATCTGCTAATGTAGTTTCAGCTATTCACCCTTTCGTTATTTGTGCTTTACTTAAGCATTTTAAGTTTTGTTTTTGCAGCTTATGCACATTTCAGAATTCTTGAAAGTGTTTTTTTTTCTTTGTTGAGGAGGAGGACTGAATGCGAGGCATTTCAAAGTGTTTTTGTACACTGAATGTTATTACGCTTTGTTATATAGTTTGACTGCATTTCTATGAAGCACATGAAAATTTACTTGTAGTGAATATTGTTGTGGATGTATTAAGCAATAGATCGTGTTTCAATTCATTGTATACACATAGATGTATATGTATATAGATTATCTTTCTAATTCATTCCTTGCCATTGTTTTTGGAATTTTGTACTGCTATGTACATAATTAAATTATACTAACGAGGATCAATTCAAGCATTTAATGTTTTTTTACAAGTACACAGGTTGATATCCTCTTTATACCTACCACAAACTTTTGTATCTCTGCTAATAGTAAAATTCTCTAACCGCTCACAGGTTCAACTGTAATGGCGCTTTATAAAGTTAGAAAATAATTTTACTTCATAAAATTTATAAAGTAGGTTCACAGTACGTTGAAGCATATAATAATAATTATTTATCAAATACATTTGGACTTTTGTTAAGTTTGGAAGAATATAAAATAACTCACTGTAGTTAAATCTTTTTAGGGCTTTATGTATTTCAGCTTCTAAAACAATCCCACTGATTTTCGCATGTAAATCCTTGTTTTATCATTATCAATTATGTAAAATTGTTGTCCATCCTGCATCTATCACATTTGCATATTTAGAAGTATGAAATCTGATTAAATTACATTCAATTACTTACATTTTTAATGATATTCCCAAAGCTGATGCTACGAAATAAAATACTGGTTATCTGACTCAATTTTTTTAAAGGAACAAACAAATGTCTTCTATTTTTTGAAATATTCAGGTGGTTTCTTTCTTTTATCATAATATGATTAACAGTACTAAATCTTGATTCCACAAGCTACGAAGTAGGAAAAGTTATCAATAAACTGAATATCATTTTCCACAAATGTGGATATAAGACAGGCCATTTTTTTTATTTTTCCATAGTTTTTTGCCAAAAATTTATGTTTAATTTCTTCATCATATGTAATTTCTAACAATTCTTGGCAAGTTGTATCAGCCTCTTCAATATTTACTGTAAAAGCATTTTTTTATCCAGTCATACACTTTCAGTTTCAAAATATCTTCAAATTATTTTTCCTATGTCCAATTTAAGTTCATTGAGGTAGCTACTGAATCTGTGAATTTCTTCTGGAATTGCATCATCTTTTCAGATAATTCAGGAAACTGATACATTTTTCTGTTTAATAGATTATAACCAAGTAATTCAAGATTGTAATTAAGTAATGACACAATACTTTGGCAACATATAGGAGTTTCATTAGCTCCTTAAATCTGTAAATTGACATCATTAAATCTTATGAAAATATCTGCAAAATATATGACATCGTTCTTTATCGGTTTTAACTGTTGACACAGATTGGTCTTATTTTACTTTTAAAAAAATGCTATGAAAATTTTTTTAAACAATATTTTTTATAAAAAGCTGACATGGAAATTTTTTAAATCGATTAAATTAAAAAAAGAAAAGAAAGTACTTCAGTATCAGACAAAACCCTTCCCTCCCACCATAAAAAGTGAAATGACCACTAGTAGGCGATAGGGACCAGTTTGACTACCAGTGTTCTAGAACAACGTGAATCAAAGTAATTGTAGAAAATTTGATTTGTATTATAACTAAAATCTGCTTTACATAACATTAATGTATTTGCAAACATACAACACATTTTTAAAAGTATATTATCCCAACACACGAATAAACTATTCTTTAACAGAATGTTTCGTGACAAATCTATAAATAAAACGATACGAGATCATGCTCTCTAAATATCTTTTCGTTTTCTTTCTGAATCGTTGGAATAGGTCAGAAAACATCTGCGCCATCTTTTAATCATACACTAACTGTAGCTGTTGCAAAACTGCTCAATGTTTAATACATTTCAACAACAATAACAATAATAATAATAAACTGGCTAAATATTTTGCCTCTAAAATATTATTCTAACTGAAATTTCATAACTGTACTAAAACTATTTTAACATGCTTTCTTTTGGATACAATCCAAATATGTTAAATCAAATCAAATCTAATGTTAAAAATATTATTTTTTTTGCATTATTTCAAAAAATCATTTGAAGGAAATATAACATATACCACTATCAAATGGATTTATTCAGATATAATTTATTTTACGATTCTGTGTTTTATTTTAATGAAGTTATTGATAGTTTTTCATAGTGCTTTTTAAATTATCTGTTGAAAACAACTGAATATCATTTTTAAGAAGGATTTTTTATAATAAATTTCATGTAAAAATATGCAAATGACTTCTAGAAATAGGCATGTAGCAATCAGAGAAAAAAATAAATACATTTTTTTCAATTGAAGTAAAATTCGACAATGAAAAAATACCATTTTTAAGAATAGCTGACGAAAAGAAGTGACATTTTATGAAAAATGATATGCTTTCTTTGTGGAAAATAACATTATTTGCAAAGCATAACAACACTGTCTATTCTATGTTAGGTATTACTTTTTTTAATATACCTATTGAATATAGAGTAAAAAAAGTCAAGTAAAAAATATATATTCTGTCATTTTTCTTATGTGTATATGTTACTACACATTAATATTCATAACATGAGAAATATTTGAAAAGGAATTATCGATTTTACAAATACAAAAGAGAGAGACATTGAAATACCTCTTGTTTGTCCCAAATGAAAAGAGACTGGCTTATTGAAATTTTGTGATCCATTACGTATTGTAGAAAGTTTATTTTGAACATGTATTATGTTAAGGTTTTTTTTTTTTTAAATTTTTATAAAAAATTTATAAAACTGTAACAAGGACATCTATGCATATATCTATAGCCCATCTATGCTAATATATATATATATATAGCATATCTTAGATATAGGAAAATGGTTCGCCTATATCTATATATATATAGGCGAACACCACTACTATATGAGTAAATTCAATTATCTATGCAGATTCGAAATCCCTCAGAGACTTCATAAACCGTACAAGGAACGCAAAACTCAACTAATAAATTATACAAAACTTATTTAAAATAATTATGTTGATTTATTTATATTTTACACAAATTAGAATATTTTGAATTAAATATGAATCTACTTATTTTTTTATGCATAGCTATTATATTTATCATCAAATAATAATAAGATTACTTCTGGAATATAAATATATAATCGGCTATCAAAAAGTTTCCGTTATCCTAGAGGCATATCTGCAAATTAGCTAGCCACTCATGAAGGAATATAAGCACCGACTTTCGGTGCTTATATTCCCATGACAGAGGCCTGGGATTACTATGACATTCGTTTATTTCAAAGTATTGTGTGGAAAATGCTGAAACATAAATAATGCTTACGTTAGTATCAAAAGGCGTCCAAACAGGACCAAAATGCTGTTATTCTCTTTTTGGTTGTAGAAGATCAAATACCTGTAGAAATTCATCGGTGAATGAAGAATGTACTTTAAAAAGCATGTCTGTCGAAAACCATCACTGTGATTTAGATAGTCATTTGCTAGGAAAATGATGCTTACTCTGTTACTTGATTTCCAGGGCCCATTGTTTATTGATTTCAAGGATCTAGGTATCTGAATCACTGAGGAACGATACTATCAAGCCCAGGAGAGATTACGATTAGCAATTAAAGCTAAACATCCGCGAAAACTGCGAAATGGGAAGGTTTTGCTTCATGATAACGCACGTCCTCATACAGCAAATGTCGTAACGCTGAGAAGATACTCACTAAAGTGAGAGACACTCAAAAGCACCCAAATACTGTACTTATCACTTTCCATGAGATTTTCACGGTTTCGATCCCTTAAAAAAAGTGAAAGGTTGACGGGTTCTGTCGGACGTAAAAGTGCAGAAGGCAGTTCCGTTCTAATCAAGCAGCAGAACGAGGAATTTTACCAAAAGGGTATATTCAACCTTTTGAAGCAGTGGAATGATTGCCTAATTGCTGAAGGCGATTTTACCTGACTGTTATACCAAATTTGGGCTGTACAGCATTTGAATGGATACTTTTTGATTTCCCTTATGCATAGCTCATGGCATTCGAATTAGAAAAAGCAAATTAATTAACAAGCATCTAATAACAACTTTGTTATAGAAGAAATAAAAAGGAAATTTGAAATTACTTTTCCACAATGGCAAAGGTCTTTGTTATTTTAATTATGCACGACCAAACGTTTAGAATCCTCCTAATAAAATATTGGAAATTACTCACAAAATTAAAAATCATATCAACCTTGGTGGATAGGACATATTTAGGATGATCATCAGTTATGTCTATCAGAAGTGTCTTCCTTCTCTACCAACTGGCAAGATGGCGAAAAATCGTATCGTCCATTATGAAACAACTAGGAAGCGCAGGAGCAATAATTACGCTTGGGGGACTACTTTGATGGCCCTGCGCCATCTAGGTTCTCTCCCCTTATCCGTTCCCTTCTCATTCTTGGGATTTTGGAACCCCAGCTTTACAGGCCCCTTTTTACAAAAAGAGTTACCTCGGCTTCAGAGCGCCTCTGCATCCAGTCTACTACTGCATCATCTCTCTCAATTTCAGATTCAAATTCTCATTTTTGATCTCGCCATTTTAAACAATCGTTCATTGTCGATAATTGGTCAGCACTTTCATCTAGAGAACGCTTGTCTGCCATCATTGGCAAGGTGGGGGGGTCAGGGCTCAGGGTTAAAGACTGACTTCCCACGCTCAGTGTCGCAGCTGGTCGATTCTTTCAAGACCAATAAATCTCTTAATTGGACAGTATAATAAGGCCTCCTATTGTCGCAAACACAGTTTTTCAAGAGCGTATCTTTATCTTTGTTCTTAACCATAAAACGGCAAAACGCCCCAAAGGGGCAATACAATAATTTAAACTTATATTCTCAAGAAAATTCCTACCCTCATTCTCTGCAGCGAAATCACAACAATCAACCAGATGTCCAGTACTGGATATCATTAACTCTGAATTTAAAGCCGTTGGCAATTATACCAAGGGGAAGAGAGCTTAAGAAACACTGAACTAGAAATTTCTTCGACACTACATCTAAAAACTAACTAACTCTCCGGTACTACAGCCCATGAGGAGACAAGGCAGTCTGCCTACCTGGCAGATTCTTTTCTTTTTACAGAGAAAAAGAATACCTACTGGCAGATCTTTTTCTTTTTTATAAGGTAGGGTTATCAATCTACGCCCAACGCTCTATAGTCATATTAGACCGAGAACTACGATTTAAAATGGATTCCGAAGGACTACAAACATCCATGGCTCTGCGGGGCTTGGACACAGTAACCCGAAACCTGAGAGCTAGTCACTCAGTCATTAAGCCCTTGCTTATATATAACGACACACACACTCTCTCTCTCACACACACACATATATATATGTATATATAGTATACTTAATACAGAGCCAATATCAAAGATTTCTTGCATATTGCATATCAAAATTGTATCATACACAAAACAAAATTGTGGAGACGACATTTTCAGATGTATACTATTCTAATGGTATGGATCAATCACCTAGTATTCGAAGACAACTATCAATTTGTATATGCTTTTAGATAGATTATTTTCCGATTTACTATGTAGATTGCGGCCATACGTTACATAGTAAAACCATTTAGACTTTGTGTATACTTTTACTTTTTTTTTTTTTTTTTGCCAGTAAAAATAACGGGATTCTAATGAACAATGCAGTTGTCCACTGGTTCGAAAAATACTGAAAATATATTAAAAAGTAGTTAAAATCATAAGAATTTAAAATCAAAAATTTATGTTAAAAATGACCTCTAATTTCAACAAGGCATAAAAAGAAAACAAATGATTTCTTTTAAAAAAAAGTTAAATGCCCTGTTTTTTACAATATACTTCACGGACAACTTTTAATAGAACGCAATAATACATAATAATGATAAGAACAACATTAAAAATGAGCGACTTTACCAGGGCGGTCTAAATGGAAAGATAATGAAATGAATCAGAAGACACCATCAAGTCTGACAGACATGATGTCTACGTCCTGTTTCGAGACGGTATCAGTGTTTTGATTGCTTTATTGCATGTATGTCTGCTAACTGATTCGAGGACTCTAAAAGGCCGACTAAAATTAAAACATCCTTTTTCTCCAACTAGAAAGAGCTAGAAAGGGGCCAGAAACCATCTCTTAGAAAAACATCATCCAAACACGGCCAGCGCTATCTCCCCCTTAATACGCCACTCATAACCTACGCGACCCTTGCCACACACCAAACTGCCATTCCACCGAAAAACAGCTATCCTTATCGGTAATTGCAGCGTTAACATCTCCAGAAAGAACACAGTAATAATCTGCGATAAGCACGCAACCTTCATTCATTCATTCATTCCACCCCACTCATAAAAAGACCTTTCATTTTTTTTTTTTCCTTTTTTTCCAACAAACCAGCTCTCACCCTCATTTTAACACCATGATGTAAGAATTTCCTCGGTTCGGGGAGACACTTTGGCTGAAAGACATTTTCCACATGGCTCTTTTGCAAAAGGGTAGACCAGATCAGACGATATTATTTTTTCTTCCCTTTACAGTTTTGACGTTTCCTTTTTTTTTTGCTAAACAATTCCTCCTCCAGTTTTCACCAACTTGCGTGTTGTTGCATGGTATGGCCTTCCTGGTTATTTTTTTTGCCACTGCCATTTATTTGGAGAAGCTAAGGGGGGGGTCTAGCACCATAAAAAAAAAAGGGTTTCTTGTTTTCGAAGGAGGGTGGTCCTCTGTGGTGTAGAATATCGGAGTTGAATGTCTCAGCTGGAGACTTCAGGAGTGTGATAAGGCAGTGATAGGGTGTGACAGTGATTGAAGTTGACGTTTGTTGGCATTGAAATGGGAGAGTGTCTTCAGTTGAGGTTAGATCGCGTCATTTTGATAGCTGACTCGATTTCTAGCTTAAAATGTAGAAAAACAAACTGCTATCAGTTTGTTTGGCAGGTAGTGATATCTTCTTACAATCGGTCGTTCGATATAACCATTCTCTTTCATCCATGTAAATGCCATTCATCTTCTATTTCGAAGAGTTTCACAAATGATTTCATCCATTTTATACTATAATAACATATAATAATTCGTATATCATTCATTTATATATCATATAATATTCGTTAATATATGATAATTATATATTATATGTCGAATATTATTCGTAATATTCGTTGATATAAGAACACTAAAATTAAGGTTCGAAATAAGTATATTATAAACTTTTACTAAAATAAAATTCAGTGTTTTAATTTTTTGAATGTGAAATGATTTTTAAATTGCATTTAAAAAAATTATCCATTTCGGATTAATTCATTCAATGCATACTGTAGCTTAAGTGTAAATTAAAAAAAAAAAAATAAAATACAGCGTGTAAATATTAATGAAAATAATAAGTGTATGTATACGTGTAAATATTAATATAAATAATAAAAAAAAATTAAGTGTATTTAACATTAGAATGATTATAACTATTATAAAAAGTTATAACCATTCAAATATTAAAATTGATTTTCATTGAACAAAAAATTTCTTGTCCAAGATTTGAGATGTTTAAAAAAAATTTCGACTATTTGTTTTCTTTTTTATAATTTGTAAAAATTTTTTGACTTATAAATAATCATTGTAAATTATTTTACAAAATATGAATTTGTAAATAAATAAATAAACAGATCAATCTTATTAACAATCATTATGCACGTTGGCATTAATCAACTAGAAAAAGTTTTATAAACTTTTTATACTTTGTATCAGCTTTAATTTTATATTTAAATGCGTTAAATGAATATTAATGTTAAAGATATAGTGAAGAAATAAACAATATTTCTCCTCAAAAATCATGCCCTAACCATATTCTATGGTAATGTTCATATTTTACCAATAGATCGATTATGTTAACAATCATTATGCACGATGGTATTAATCAACCAACAAAAAAGTATTTATAAATTTTATGCTTTGTATCAGCTTTAATTTTATACTTAAATACGATAAATGAATATTAATGTTAAAGGAACAATAAAGAAATAAACATTATTACACCTAGAAAATCATGCCCTTATGCCAAATCTAATATTAGCTTAACTTAATAATAATTAAAAAAATAAATGAATATTAATATTAAAGAAATAAACAATATTTCTCCTGGGAAATAATGCTCTATCTATGCATATTCTATGGTAATATTCATATTTTAAATCATCTCTTCAATCATATTAACAATCCTTATGCATGCTGGTATTAATCAATCAACAGAAAACGTATTTATAAACATTTTATACTTTGTATCGGCTTTAATTTTATACTTAAATACGATAAATAAATATTAATGTTAACGATCAACTATATCATTAATGTTAAACAGGTTATGATCATTAATGTTAACGATCAACTATATCATTAATGTTAATCAGGTTATGATCATTAATGCTAATGATCAACCATGTTAACAATCATCATGCACGTTAGTATTAATCAATCGTATTAACAATCATCATGTACGTTAATATTAATCAACCATATTAACAATGCACGTTGTTATTAATCAACCAACAGAAAAAGTATTTACAAGCTTTTTGTGTTTTTTTTCCAGCGTTAATTCTATATTTAAATACGATAAATGAATATTAATGTTAAAGAAATAAACAATATTTCTCCTGGAAAATCAAACTTGTTTCAGCTTTAATACTATATTTAAATACGTTAAACGAATATTAATGTTAAAAAATTAAACGTAATATATGATTTAAATCATCATGTTCCTAATAATTAATATATAGTAGTAATATTCATATTTTAAATCATCATATTAGCTATCATATATAATCTTTTAATAACTTCCATCATATTAACATTCATTATGCAAGTTGGTATTAATCAATTCAACAGAAAAAAGTATTTATAATCTTTTTATGCTTTGTATCAGCTGTAATTCTATATTTAAATACGATAAATGAATATTAATGTTAAAGAAACAGTAAAAAGAAATAAACCGAATTTCGCATTAAAAATACACATCATCTTCCTATTTAAAAGGGGTTAGGGCGTAAATTAATTTTCGAGTTTAGAAATCGTAAAGAAAGCAATACCATTAAAGGCGAATGATGAATTTTAATTTATCTACGCAGTTATTTCCTTTTATTGTGTGGCAAACGATATTTTCCCGCTACTTCATTTCAGGAAGAATAATGACGACGATTATAAAGTCATTAAAAAAAAAAGAACCTTTCCGTAAATTAAATGGAATTCGTTCAGTTTCGGGTTTTAAAGAGAGAACGGTATTCGTTATTATATTTCGAACCTGAATATTTGGGTAGTGATTAATAAATGGATATTTTTCTCTCTCTTTAGTTCATTTTTGAAGTTAAAAATTCCGTTTTTGCGAGAGAAATTTATTCTTTCCGTAATGAACTGTAACGATAGAGATCCAAAATTATTTTCAAAAACGGAAAATTCAATTTAGTGTGGATTTTCAATTAAACAGCGTATCTTTTTCTGTAAGAAAAACAGAGCTTAATTGTAAACTATCCATTTTTAGTGGATTTTTTTAAAATAGTTCAAAGATGGCGAATATTTACTTTTCGTTAAAAAATGTTTTTAATTTATTAAGTACGTAAATTCGATACGTAACGTAATGTGGATGGAAAATTAAAGGATTCCACTAAATTTTTTTCAGTATTGAATAATTTTCCAATTTCTATAGATTATTATTCATTTAATTTAATGGGTTACTTAACAATAAACTCATCAGGTTACTTTTAATGCCGTCAGAGGACAAAAGGTCAAATTTCATCATTTTCGGAAATTCTTTTATTTATTGAGTGAAAATTAGTAATTTCTTTTTTTTGAAGAATAATAAACATTAGATCTTCTTGAAATTTTCAACAAATAATCTTTTACTACGCAAAGAATAACTCTTATTACGGTTTAGAATAGAGTAATTATTTTTCATTATGTTGAATAATAATAAATGTAAAACGTAACACAAGTATACTTACAAAAGTTTAAACGTGAAAATTACGAAAAATTAAATCTTAAATGTTTACGTTTAATGTAAGTAATTAATTTCACAATGCATATATAAAAAGTGCTATTATGCTGAAAATTAACGGTGTATAATTGCGCTGTTTTAAACATTCAAAATGAAATAAACTGAAAATTATAAAATAATGTTTAGCACTTTTAAGTTTTATATAAAAATGGTATATCTAATATAAAAAATATTATTGTTATTATTTCTAAAAATAAATATTACATTTGTGGTAATATGTCAAGAAATCTAAAAATATAACACTTAGAAATTCAATTTTTTTCTCTGAATAATTTAATAATCTTCAAAAGTCATTATATTTTTTAATAAATTTCTTAAATTAAATAGAAATTATGAATTTTATTGTAAAATCAGTGTTTTATAAACAGATTATATACGAGAAATGAATATTAATGTTAAAGGAACAGTAAAGAATTAAACATTATTACACCTAGAAAATCCTGCCCCTAAGCCAAATCTAATATTAGCTTAATTCTATAATTAAATACAATAAATGAAGATAATTTTAAAGGAATAAACTATGTTTCTCCTTTAAAATCATACCCAAAGTATACTCTATGGTAATATTCATATTTTAAATCATCTCTTCAATCATATTAACAATCATTATGAACGTTGGTATTAATCAACCAACAGAAAAAGTATTTATAAATTTTTATGCTTTGTATCAGCTTTAATTTTATACTTAAATACGATAAATGAATATTAATGTTAAAGGAACAGTAAAAAGAAATAAACCGCATTTCGCTTTAAAAACACACATCATCTTCCTATTTAAAAGGGATGGGGGGTTAGGGGATAAATTAATTTTCGAGTTTAGAAATCGTAAAGAAAGCAATACCATTAAAGGCGAATGATGAATTTTAATTTATCTACTTTAATTTATTTCCTTTTATTGTGTGGCAACGATATTTTCCCGCTACTTCATTTCAGGAAGAATAATGACGACGATTATAAAGTCATTAAAAAAAAAGAACCTTTCCGTAAATTAAATGGAATTCGTTCAGTTTCGGGTTTTAAAGAGAGAACGGTATTCGTTATTATATTTCGAACCTGAATATCTGGCTAGTGATTAATAAATGGATATTTTTTCCACTCTCTTTAGTTCATTTTTGAAGTTAAAAATTCCACTTTGCGAGAGATTTATTCTTTCCGTAATGAACTGGAACGATAGAGATCCAGAATTATTTTCAAAAACGGAAAATTCAATTTAGTGTGGATTTTCAATTAAACAGCGTATCTTTTCTGTAAGGGAAAACAGAGCTTAATTGTAAACTATCTATTTTCGTGGATTTTTTAAAAATACAGTTCAAAGATGGCGAATGTTTACTTTTCGTTAAAAATATTTTTAATTTGTTAAGTACGTAGATTCGATACGTAACTTAATGTGGATGTAAAAATTAAAGGATTCCAATAATTTTTTTTTGATGTTGAATAATTTTCCAATTTCTATAGATTATTATTCATTTAATTTAATGGGTTACTTAACAATAAACTCATCAGGTTACTTTTAATGCCGTCAGAGGACAAAAGGTCAAATTTCATCATTTTCGGAAATTCTTTTTTTTTTTTTTTTTGAGTGAAAATTAGGTATTTCTTTATTTCTAATGAATAATAAACATTAAAGCTTCTTAAAATTTTTAACAAATAATCTTTTACTAAGCAAAGAATAACCGAGGAACTCTTATTACTCTAGAATAAAGTAATTATTTTTCATTAGGTTGAATAATATTGGTAAAATTTAACACAAGTATGTTTACAAATGTTTAAACGTAAAAATTACAAAAATTAAATCTTACATATTTACGTTTAATGTAAGTAATTAATTTCGCAATGCGTATATAATACGATGGGGAAAAAAAGCCATTATGATGAAAATTAACAGTGTATAATTGTGTTATTTAAGAACGAATCGTTGAAAATGTAAAAGCCGGAATATATATAAAAATAATGTTTAACACTTTTAAGCTTTAAATAAAGTATATTTAATATAAAATATTATTGTTATTAACATTATTATCAAGTGTGAGCATGATGTTGTCCTAGTTGGGTATCCGTGACGTTACCCGAAAATGAGGGCCAAGCAAATAAAATTCCATTGCAAAATTTGGCGGAAAATGGTATTTTGGGCCCCCTTAACTCTTGAAATGATTCATGAATAATGTTAGCCTTAAGGAATTTGGCTTTTACATGAAGTGTTTTGTAGCATGGTTTTGAATCCCTTTTCCTGTTTTGGGTTGGGATTTTAAACATTTGTATTGCCAATGGCTATAAGTATATACTCGTAGTGTGTTAATAAATTCCTTCTTCTAGAAGTTTCATATTTATCCTTTTGGCATTTTACGGTGCCTATTGAGCTGTATACTGCTTTTTTATTGTATTTGGAAAACTTCATTCTTCATTTATGGCTAGAATTTTCAAACATTAATACATTTTTGACTATTGAATGTTATAGTGTTTTTTGTAGAATTTGGAATACTTCATTCTTCATTTATACCTAAAATTTCCACACTTTGATATATTCTTTTGGATAATGTATGTGATAACGTTTCTTGTAGAATTTGGAATACTTCATTTTTCATTTACGACTACATTTATCTTATTTTTTGTATATTCTTTTAGAGATTCTTGAACATTTCCTTCTTCATGAAGTTCTTGATCTATTCAACATTGCTATATTCAAGTGACTATTGAATTCGGCCATTCTTGTAGTATTCCAATCAATTGCTTCATATATCTCGTGCATTTTTAAACATTGGCGTATTCCTGAGTTTGTTCATCCGTTTTCGAATGCTCACACATAATAAGTTGAAATTTATCAAGCAGATTTCAGCATTTTTTTTTATTATTATTATTTTCTAAAAATAAAAGATTGTATCCGTGGTAATATGCCAGGCAACTTAAAAATTTTGACACTAGAAAAATCCAATGTCAATCAAGTGAGATAAGAAGCAACAACATATTTAATTAGAACCAAAATGCATATAAACAACAACAAAAACAATTAATGGTGATTAAATTCATAGCATGACTTTTATTCAAAATAACAAACGAATAAATAAATTAATTATAAATCTTTGTGCCACTTTACTATTTATATTTATGTCACGAAATTAATTGCAACAGAAAACTGTGTATCAATACATTACTTCAGGTATTAGCGAATTTATTTGAGCGGTTCACTAATGAATCCGATTCACCACAGATCCGAAATGAACCAGTCAGTTGAATGCCTCTTGAGTTGATTGGAGAACGAAGCCTGAGGAAATAGTTAACAAATTCCCCCCACAAACTAACCTTTTCCGAGAGAATGCCCACCAACATCCACAACCTTGGAAAACAGTGGCTTACGTGTCCACTGATGTCCTTCCAGTTTGGATGTTTTCATTCCCTGACGTTGGGAGTTGAGGACACAGGGATTACAGAGCGATCAACAGGTGATGGAGATAAGGACACTTTCCCAGGGTCGGCTTTAACGCTTTGTTCCTTTTACCTGGGGGACATGATTGTTCTGAGGGGGCTTTAACTGATCGCCGGAAAGTGTGTTTATGCCGGAAACTAATTAATGGTGGATTTAGGGTCTGCTTCAGGTTTTGTTCTCTATGTGTTGAAATCGATATTTGCCTTGATGGGAAATGGTAAAAGTTTATAGATGAAAGGTTAGTTGTGATCTTTTTCTTACAGAACCTATATAATACAAAGCTATTTTTTTAAAATAATGTATGCAAGTTTAAAATATGTAATAAGAATGAAAAAAAAAAAGAAGAAAATGTTGCTTAATTTTTTCATGTTTTATATTTTAAAATGTACTTTATAATAAAAGATTTTTTAAATAGAAAGATATTGTTGTATTGCCAGCTGCATTAGAATAACTCTAATGCAGCTGGCAATACAAGGCGATAAGCAATCTAAGCGAATCTTAATCTTTATGCGATAAGGAAAGGCTGCATCGTTGTTACTCATTTAGCACTACACAGGGGTGCACGTGTAGCTTAAGGATATGCTACGGACACGAGTAATGCTACCACAAAACGTTCTACAATCATATTAAACCGGGATCTACTCATTAAAGTGGATTCAAACATCCATGTCACCGCCGGGACTCGAACCCGAAACCTGTGCACCGAGCGCTAGTCACTCGGCCATCAGGACCTAAATAGCAGATATGCTTTTACATTTTCTCGTTGTATTTGTTAATAAGGCAGTTCTTAAAATATATTTTGTAAAGAAGTAAAATATATTTTAAAAACTCCATTATAAAAGATATTATTATTCAATAATAGAGAATTATCCAATTTATTAAGAAATAATATCCAATAAAAACGACAGTACTTTTGGAGAAGTATCTTTCCTCCAGAAATGCTGCCTTTATTATTTGGTTTCAATAATAATAAAAATAAATTTATTTTTGAAACGTTAATAGTTTCCAAATTCAAGAGTTAAAAGTATTGTTATTATAAATTTTTGATTATGCCAATTATATAGGCATGGCAGAATTATAGCAGATATAACATTACTCAGATGGATTAAGAGAGACATAATACATCCATAATTGGAAATGGAAGAAGATATTTATTGAATTATTACTTATTGAGGGAAAACGGCCTGCAATAGCTTTTAAATGTGAAAAATAAGAAAAGCATCCCCGAATTCTATAGCATTAAATCATGTTATAAAAATGAGTTTCATTAAAAATAAAAATATTGAGAATAGAATTTGTTACTTCTTTAATTAGCTTTAACCACCGAACCACGAATGAATATTTCTAGGCTTTAATAATTAAACTAGAAATGGTTCCATTCAACGCTCAGGAAGTGCATGCTAGCTAATGTGATATGGAGGAGATTTCTGTTAGCGTGAATTTGAAAACGAGTGGCTCAATGGAGATTATCATAATCTGTAAACAATACTCGGACTGTCAGGATGAAGTTTTCCAAGCTTTCTCCAATGTGACGTTTGGTTACCGTTAGAAAGTATATCTGAAAGGTGTCTCTTGCCGCAACTCTTTTTTTTTTTTTTTTTTAAAAATATTGCAGATTTCCATGCTAGATAGCTCTGAATCTGCTAGAAAATCTATTGTACCTGTTGATAATGATCAAATGTCAAGTGCCAGACATTAAATATGTTATAAATATATTAACAAAGAAGATTTTCAAGGGAAAGGGCCAGGGACGAGGGAAGGGAAGGGACATTTTCAAGGGAAGGTCTAAAAAGAGATGGATTGATGAAGTGGAAAAGGACATGAAAAACCTAAAGATCATAAATTGGAAAACCAAAGCACGAGACAGACGACTTTGGAATCGTATTGTTAGGGAGGACATGATCCAATATGAACATGTTGAACCATGGCCTCCATGGCCTGGAGTTAGTTAGTTATAAATATATTAAATGATATACATAAGCCGAAAAGACATCTCGATCTTGAACGATTATTACATTAAGGTTCATTCTTCTGTAGTTTTTTTTTATTTATATATTTGAAACATTATATATAATTTAATCATATTTGAAAAACATGTAGCAAAAAGCCATTGTATTATTTTTACTAAAATTCACAGAAGAAATTCATTGAACAAGCTAATGTGATATGGCAATAGATTCTTGTTAGGGTGTACTCGTATCCTGTTAGCGTGTGTTGAAAAATGAGTGCTCAATGGAGATTGTCATAATCATTAAACAGTACTCAGATTGTCAAGATAAAGTTTTAGAATTTTTCTCCAATGTGACACGCGGTTAGGTTACCCTTAGAAAGTATATTTAAAAGGCCTATCACGCCACAGCCTTTTAGTGGGTGAAATATAGCAGACAGCCAAACTAGATAACGTTGAATCTGCTAGAAAATCTATTGTACCTCTCGATAATAACCAAGCTTCAAAAGGCAGTTAATTATATATTAACAAAGAAGATTTTCAAGGGGAAGTGCCAGATCTAAAGAAAAAAAGGGCAGTCAAAAAAAAAAAAAAAAATGGATTGATGAAGTGGAAAAAGATCTGAAAAACCTACATATCATAAATTGGAAAACCAAAAGCTCGAGACAGACGACTTCGGAGTCGTATTGTTAGGGAGGCCATGGTCCAACTGTAACCGTTGGGGGAGTTAGTTAGTAATAAATATATTAAAAGATATACATAAGCCGAAAAGATGAGCCTGAATGGTCGAGCGACTAGTGCTCTGGCGCTCGGTGTCACATGTTTTGGGTTCGAGTTCAGCAGTGCCATGGATGTTTGCAATGGTTCGGTATCCATTTTAAGCCGTATTTCCCAGTCTAATATGTTGAGATTTAGACGTAGGACTGACAACCCTCACCAGTAAAAAAAAAAAAAGTCAGCATCACGGAGCCAAGTCAGACAGCAACATCTAGACTTGGTCTAGATGTTGCTGCCTACTAAGTGGAATACGAAACAACAATAAGCCTAAAAGACATTGCGATCTTTGCATATATTGAACTATCATCATGTTAATGTTCATTTTATTTTGGTAAATATTTATTTGAAGTATTATGTATAATTTAATATTTGAAAGAAATGCATAATTTAGCATTTGTAGGAAAAAAAACGCCATTATATTTTTAATAAAATTCAGAGAACAAACTCAACGGATAATCAGGAACTTTACAACAAAACCTCAGTGCCATTTTATCTCAAAAGCATGCTTGTGAAAATTGTTCAACGCTACTACATTCGTATTCTCAGGCATACGAATTCCTTATTCCGAAGAGAACTATTTTACTCAAGATAACGAACTCCGATGATGACTACGATTTCGATTTCGATTACTGTATCATCCACTTCTTGTACTTCTGGCGAAATGCCAATTTTGCTCAATACTTTTTTCTTTTGGAAAAAAACCTTCTGTACATATTTGTTTTTTTTTTTTCATCATGTCGGATAATTCGATTCCGAATGGTTCACATTTTATCTGAAATGTGACGGGCCATTAAAAATGTCTCTTTACCCTCTCTTAAAAAGTATAAATAAAAAAAGAAAGAAAAAAAAAAAAGGCAGATACATTTTACAGCAGATCGAAATTGTTCTTTTTGTTTGATCACGATCTCAAAAGTTAGCGGCATTTTGTAATTCGAAACGCATCCGTTCGATAAAAAGGATACGTATCGAAATATATTGAGAAAGTTTTGGAATGTTGTTCGAATTTTCAATTTTAAGAACAGATTTCATACTTGATCAAGTTAATTAGTAAATGATAATTAATTAAAGAAAGCTCAATTAAAATTCTTCTTTTAGATGATCAATGTTTATAATTATGTAAAAATCTGTGAATAAAGTTCTATTTACAGATTATAATTTTTAATATTCATTTAAATGTATTTAATAACCTAAAGGTCTAACATGATTTATTTACATCTTAAAAACATTAAACTTACTGAAAGTTAACGATAATATTTGATAAATTTATTAGATTTATGAGAAGAAACTTTTTATTTATGAGAAGAATTATTATTTATGAGAAGAAACTTTTAAAAATTAATTAAATTAAAGAGGTTATTAATATTTTTATCATAAGAAACTTTTTTTTTCTAAAATTAAATAAAAATGTTACAAAAATATCTGAAGTATCGAAAAGGTTTCATTTAGTGATTGATTAAGAAATAAATTCAATCAATTGAAAATGCATGCATTCAATTGCCAAGTCACTTTTAGGTTATAAAATTTATATACATTGTAATTTTATGCAAGATATATATAATTTTTAAGATTTAGATTTAAAAAAATAAATAGAAATGTACAAAAAATTTTATGTAGTGATTGATTAAGAAATAAATTCACTCAGTCGAAAACGAATACACTCAATTGACAAGTGAATTTTTGTGTTACAAAATTTATATTCATCGTAACTTTATGCAAGGTATAGAATTTTTAAGATTTAGATTTAAAAAAAAAAAAAAAAAATTGAAATATGCAAATGAAACTGTCAAACGAAATAAACTATTTTTTACGAATCCAAAACAGAAAAATAAACAAAACAGTAGCAAAGCAAATACAACCTCTGCTCAATCATAAAAAACCGAAAAACAAAGCTGAAGCCTGGCACACAAACTTGAAAAAATAAAACAGCAGGTGTTACTGAGATCATTTTCGAAGCGGAAGGGAAGATGAAGAAATAGCCATTTTATTTTTATTGGCAACTACCTCTCCCCCTAAAAATATATTCAGTTATCTTTTTGCTTTATTACTTGGTACGACCGACTTTGAAAATGGGGCAAACGCCAAGGAGCGCCATTTTTTTTCTTACCAGCGTTTTTGTGTATGCTCATAAAATGTTTTTAAATTTTTCCTTACATGTCACTACCTTTTTTTTATGTACTTTCGGATGGTAGAATTTTTAAAAAAAAAGTTCATTCATTCAAGTAGAACCTTTAAAATAGCATAAAATAAATTGTGGATTATTAAAAAACAGAAAAAAGAAAGAAAAAAAACATACGCAACTACATAGAGGGAAGGAAATGTACATAAAAAAATTCTTTTTTTACTATTTTTTTTTTTTTGCAAGACAACATTCTTGGCAGCTTGGGACTTGTAAACGGATTCCACATGCAAATCTAGTTAGAATTTAAAACATAAACGTAAT
Organism: Caerostris extrusa; assembly: GCA_021605095.1. NCBI lineage: Eukaryota > Metazoa > Arthropoda > Arachnida > Araneae > Araneidae > Caerostris > Caerostris extrusa. The sequence continues at coordinate 74,928 of BPLR01005275.1, read as the reverse complement.
GTAATTTTCTGTTAGGTGCGAGACATATTTTTATGTCTTTTATAACCCACAACTAACTACAGTCGACAACTGGAGCATAAAATATTTGACACGATTCTTTGAGAATAAGTTTATGTCAAGAATTATAATTTTTTGTTTTTGTTTTTGTTTATTTTGGAGAAATGCTGCAACATCAAAAAAGTTACACTGTCGCATATCTGGAAACATAAACATGCATGTAAGAAAAACTTTTATTTATAGAGGATTTTATTTTCCTACAGAATTGTTTTATTAGATTGCTTGAATTAATTTATGTTTATGTTTATTTTATGAGTGAATTTTAACACAGTAAACATGTTGTTAATATTTTAAATAAATTTCATGTTTAAAAGAAGATTTCTTGATTTCAACATTATATATTTCCCATATTTTGTCAATTGGTAAGTGCGGAGTCGAGTGGTGATTGAAAAGGGTGATTGAGAGGGAGAAATAGAAAAGGGAGTGTGCGGAGTCGAGTGAAGATATCTAGGCAGTACAGAGAGTACAACAGTCGAGTGAAGAGTTCCAGGCAGTACGGAGGATACGAAGACCCTTAAACAAACCACTTTTTAGATGATTTTGTAAATACTTGTTATATAATTGTGTTCCATGTTTTACGTGTTGCAGTTGTGCAGCGCTGTCTTAGCAAATTTTAATAAATATGATAGCTAAACGTCTCTACTGAAATATGACAGCTTCTACTACTATCTCCTTATATCTGAATGCAGTTAACTGACAGTTTTTCAAGGAGAAATTGCTTAGGTCCATTAAAGTATTGCTTTTAACGAAAACTTTCAAAAGGAACTTCTCTGCATTTACAAATATCTTGAGATAAATTCAGAAAAATTTTCTGTCAGGCAGTCCAAGGGAGAGGCAGTAAGAGACATTATATTCCAACTACTATTGATTCTATCTGTCTTTTAAAGTCATGACTGCAAAATTGACAATCGAATTCTTGTTCACTAAAACGCTAATGATGCAAGTTGACACTGCAGCACTCACACTCTTTTTAAGACTTCTTGGGTGGCTATCTTTTTGAAATTATTCTGATGGCACGTGTGACAGCACTCTAGCAGTTTTGTGATATCACTACAAAAGTTAAGCTGATTACTCATTAATAATGTAACAGGCCTATTAATTAACATCCAAAGTATAATCAACATCATTTAGGAAAAAAATCTCACTAAGGCAAAAAATAAAACTAGAATTTGCAACAATCACAAATGAACAAAAGTTTAAATAAAGTGACCCCTTTATGGAACCCCACTTTGAAAACCACAGCTTGAGCACAAACTGTATTATATATACACAAGAAAAAGTCTCATTAAATTCCCCAAAACATCAACCCTCCAATTAGTGTCGACATATTAATTACTCATTACGTCTTCTCAAAATACGTACGTGTTTTAACATATACAAATTTTAAATAAAAAAAAAAAAAAAAAAAAACTAACTTTGATGAGCACAATCAAGAAAATCAAGGCTTAAACCAAGACGGCAAGTTCCCAAAATGACTTGATCCTGATGGTGTCAGTGTCCTAATCCCACTTAAGGCGTTGAGTTCGTTTCCTTAAGTGTTCCCAAGTGCCTTAGTGCTCTTCCTTTTTTTTGATGGCAAGGACACGTCTGCATTAATCTGCGACATTTTACAAGCGCTTTAAAATTATCTTTTCGATCGTCAGGGCAGATTCACTCGACAGGGAGGGGTGGTGGGGTGACGTGTTGCGGAATGCGTTTAATATCACCTGCCAGTATAATTAATGTTCCATCGAGTATTAAGTTCCCAGTTTTAACGGGGAAGATGATGTCAAGGATTACATTTCATTATTGTGAAAGGGAAATCTGATTGGATTAACTGTGAACTTACATCAAATTGCCATTAGGTCAATGGTGGAATGTATTTGTGTGGGGGTGGTATGACTTTTACTCCAATGAAGGTGACTTGAGTGGGTGTTTCAATCTTTGTATAGCGATTTTCTCATTTGATTTTTGATGAAGATGAAAATATTTTCATTTATTTCTTGGAAGCCATTAAATATTAAATTGCACCTATTGCTAAATAATTTATTTACCATTTATTGACAAATGTATAATTTATTTATAACAGAAACTGAGTGTTATAAAGTATGTATATATTTTCTAAATATATATTTAAAACAATGAATGGATAAGCGGTCGGGGTTTAAGCTGACTTATATGATAAAAGGGGCCTGATGGCCGAGTGACTAGAGCTCTGGCGCCCGAGGCCACTTGTTTCGGGTTAGTGACCCAGTGGTGCCATGGGTGCTTGTAGTGGTAGGGAATACACTTTAAGCAGTAGGTCCCGGTCTATTTGACTGTAGAGCGTAGGGCTGACAAACCTACCCGTAAAAAGAAAAACATCTCCTGTCTCGAAATCTGCCAGTAATCAAGTGGCCTTGTCCCACCATGGGGCTGTTGCACCAATGAGGATAATGATGTTATATGATAAAGAATGGATTTAGAGTGAAGGCACTAGAGCATGTACTAGAGTCCATATTAAACAGTTTTCCGTAAAAATAGAGTAAAGAATTTATAAAATGAACAACTACATTAAGAAAACGGAATTGTAAATAAAATTTTTGGTAACCTACGAAAATATAGATTGAGTATATTAAAAGATATATATAATTTCATAAAATATAGATAGCATTTTAAAGGCTATATAAAGTATTCCTGAATAATGTAATGTAAAATTTCTGAAGATTTTATCTGATAATCACACATAATGTCAATATACTATAGGTTTCTGGAAAGCCAATCAGAATTTAAAACTGTTCTCCATTACCAACACAGATATAGATATATATATATATATCTGTGTTGGTATATATACAGATGAAAACTGTTCTACATTACCAACATACATATGCTAATACAAGCTATTTAAATTTGATTTCATAAACAGTTGAACAAGTGCTCTAGTACATGCTTTAGTGCCTTCACTAGAAATCTATTCTTTATCAAGTGTAAATACTTCTTAAATTTTCAAATTCTTTGGAATCTATACGTTGAATAATTCATGAATACTTTATATAACTTTTGAAATTATGTATATTTCTTAATATTTTCCTAGGTTACGGAAAACTACATTTTCTTAGTTTATTACAAATATTATTTGTTATTCCGTTTTTGTAATATTATAGCTGTTTCTTTTTCTTCTGAAATAAAATACGATAGTAAAGTAAGAGGCACATTTTTGAAAACTTTGACAACGTTAAATTCAGTACTTTTTCTGAAATGTTTTTTAAACAATTTCAAGTCATATAAATCACAATTGTAATCCATATAAATATTATGTATTTAATGAATTCTATGAAAATCAGCGGCAATGAATAACTCCGAGGTAAGAGGATTTTAAGAGAAAAGTATACATTTAAATGCATACATAATTCAGCTTAGATAATTCGGAATTAAAGTACATTTATTCACAACCCATTTTATGTACATGGACTCAGAATTCCTATTTCATGTAAACTGATTCACAAATCCTGTTTAATTTCTAACTAGGCTTACTAATTTGACATTGATACAATTAAAGCTTTAATTGTCTGAAATATTATTATAAAACTTTATTGAATTAATAGAAATAAATGAATATTTTAATAATTAACCTTTTAATGTATAATTAAACATAATTATTTTTTTAAAAATATGCACAAACCATTATTAATCTAAATTTAAATTTTGATTAACATAAATGAATTAAATTGTTAGATATATTAACATTTCCATTCACATATCCCTTTAAAGCATTTATATAATGCTCAAATTTTTAGCATTTTTTTAGCAACCAAGTAATTTTAGCCTTTTTAGGGAGAAATACCCCCCATTTACTTATCGTATGGGAGAAAATCCGAAAAGTTCCACCAGGTAGTCCGACTAACAACGCGGGATGTTGTACATACAAACGCAATGCACCAGCGGAATGAACCTCAAGTATTAATGCTCAACAGTGGCGCACGTTACCACTGAACCACGAGTCGGGAATTTCAAATAATATGCAATTTAAAATAAAATTGAAATAATAATATATTAAATATAGTATTGAAATAATAATATATTAAAATATTATTGAAATAATAATATATTAAAAATAATATTGAAATCATAGCAATTTAAAAATAATATTATAATCAATTTCTATCATTTATTTAACGTCTTTTAAACCATTTTAGGATCAAAATCCTTACAAAAATTTAATTACTTTCATTTTAAGAAACTTTATCTGTTTTTTAAAAACAGTTTACTCATTTTAATTTTTTATTAATTTTTAGCTCTTTTAAGTCTATTATTAATTTGATAAAAACGCACCATAATAAATTTTTATGATAGTAAAAAATTTAATGATAGTAAAAAATTTAAAAAAGTTAATATGTTCTTGAAATATGTCTCTAATCAACTAATTTATTAGTTAAAATTAATGCTATTTAATTAACTTTAAAATTTCAGTAGTTGTCTTCGAATTATACATTTTTTTTTTTATCACAATGGATAAAAAAAATATATTGAACAGTGCTAAAACAATAATATTAAAAATACAAAATTTTATTCTAAATAGGAAGAATTAACTAACTAATAAGAACTGACTTAATTTAAAGTATAAAAGTTCAAAGAAAGGAAAAAATCATTAATGAAGAACAATTAAACGAAAATCAGCATGATTACATGCACAAATTAATTAATTTTATAAATATATAATTACTAATTTAGATACCGCTAACTAACGTTTTAATCATTAAAAATCAGTTAATTATTGTCAAGGCTTACATATAATCCATCAAATTTGTTGCGATAATAAATAAGTACAAAAAACCTTTTGTTGATGTTAGCTCAGCGTCCTCCATTATCAAGTGGTTTTAAAAATAAAGTACAAAGGCTTGATATGGTTTTAATATTAATCCTCTCTATAGAGCGGTAATGAATGTATTAATTAAAAATATTAACGAAAGACTTTCACCACTGGACACTTCAATGTAATAAGAAAAGTGAAAATCAAATATTTATGCAGGGATTTAGAAAAATAACTGCTTGTTTTGATCGCTATTATTCTCCGCTATTAAAGCAAGATGGTGACACAAAATACTGCCTGCATAAGCTGATAAACAAGAAAGTTAAAAAGAAAAAAAAAAAAATGATCAACTTCTTAACAGTAAAAGAAAAATTAAATTAAGCCATTTATACTTAACTTATAATTTAAGCCCATTTAAAGCACTGCCGTTCATATATTAACGAGAAACTTTAACAACCTAAAAACTATAAAAATAAAGCACTCGGCAAAAAAAGAATATTTTTTTACCCACCTTTTTCAAAGGTTCTTTACTTTTTTTTTACGCTTTTTTACTTTTAATTTATTCACTGCGATTTTTTTTTTTTCATTAATAGCTAAAACAGTTGCTATGACAACACTTGAAGGGTTTCCTTTATAGCAGCCATGATTCTTTTCATTGTTGAATGGAGAAAAGAAATGATTTAGTCTTAAAAGAGCGGAGAAACGGAAGTTTCTTTCGGATTTTTCTTCATGTATTTTTTTTTTAACACGCACATATTTTAGAGAGTGATTAAAAAGTTGAGAAAAAAAAAAAAAGAAAAAAAACATGAAAAGATTTTCCTTAAATTGTTTAACAGTGGAAAGAAAGTTTGTTTTCGTTCTCCTTTGAGACAATCTCAATGTTTGCGTTGTCAAATATTTAAAACTTCAGGTAGCAATGGTCATGTGTATTTTTAATTACTTTTTTCTTCAAAGGAATTTACTTTGTACTTCGTCGACTGACTTATATACAGTTTTAATTCCAACGGATAAGAAATGGGTTTTTTTATATTTTGAAGTTTTTTTTTAAACCAAATGGTGTTTTTGCATACTTTTACAAAAAGCATAATGGTATTTTGTAACAAATTAAAAAGTGCAAATGTATTCTTTTATTTTATCAATTAAATTAAATACTAAAACTTCAGACAACATGAAATGAAATAAATAAATAAAATGTAAATGCTTTTAATGCACATTGAAAGATTTTCCATTAATTTTTTGTATCAACTATTATTTGAAAAACAAATATTTAAGAGTTAGAAAAACTAACTTAATTTTAAGAATAAAAAGTTCAAAGAAAGAAACATCATTAATGAAGAACAATTAAACGAAAATCAACATGACACATACACAAATTAATTAATTTTATAAATATATAATTAGTAATTTAGATACTGTTAATTAACATTTTAATCCTTAAAATTCAGTTACTTATTGTCAATGCTTAAATATAATCCCCTCAAATTTGATGCTATAATAAATAAGTACAAAAAATATCTGTTGTTATTGTTAGCTCAGCGTATTTCACTTTCAAGTGGTTTTAAAAATAAAAGTATAAAGGCGTGATAAGGTTTTTAATATTAATCCCCTGTATAGAGCGGTAATGAATGTATTAATTAAAAATATTAACGAAAGACTTTCACCACTGGACACTTCAATGTAATAAAAAGAAGTGAAAATCAAATATTTATGCAGGATTTGAAAATAACTGCTTCTTTTGATCAAAATTATTCTTCTATATTAAAACAAATGGTGACTCAAAATACTTCATTACCTGATAAACAGCAAAGTTAAAAAAAAAAAAATGATGAACTTCTTAACAGTAAAAGAAAAAATTAAATTAAGCCATTTATACTTTACTTATAATTGAAGCTCATTCAAAGCAGTGCCGTTGTTATATATTAGCGAGAAACTTTAAGAACTTAAAAACTATAAAAGAAAGCCCTCTGCAAAATAAATTTTTTTTTCAAAGGTTCTTTACTTTTTTTTTACATATTTTTTACTGTTTTTAATTTTTTCACTACGATTTTTTTTTCATTAATAGTTAAAACAGTTGCTATGACAACACTAGAAGGGTTTCTTTTACAGCAGTCAAGATTCTTTTCATTGTTGAAGGGAGAAAAGAAATGATTTAGTCATAAAAGAGCGGAGAAACGGAAGTTTCTTTCGAATTTTTTTCATGCATTTTTCTTTTTTTTAACACGCGTATATTTTAGAGAGCGATTAAAAAAGGTTGAAAAAAAGAAAAAAAAAGAAAATGAACATTGATATGAAAGATTTTTCTTAAATTGTTTAAGAGTGGAATGAAAATTTATTTTAGCTCTTGAGACAATTTCAATGTTTGCGTTGTCAAATATTTAAAATTTCAGGTAGCAAACAGTCATGTGTATTTTTTAATTACTTTTTCTTCAGAGGAATTTACTTTGTTCTTTGCCGACTGGCTTAGATACAGTTTTAATTTCCAACTGATAAGAAGTGTTTTTTTTTTTTATTTTGAAGTTCTTTTACACCAACGTGTTTTTGAGTACTTTTACAAAAAGCAAAATTGTATTTTCTAGCAAATTAAAAAAAAAATGCAAATTGATTCCTTTATGTCATCAAATAAATTAAATACTTGAAACTTCAGACAACATGAAAAGAAATAAATAAATAAAATTTAAATGCTTTAATGCACATTGAGAAATTTTCCATTAAGTCTTTTGTATGAAATATTATTTGAAAAAAAAATAATTAAGAGTTAAAAACCTAACTTAATTTTAAGTATAAAAAGTTCAAAGGAAGAAAAATCATTAATGAAGAATAATTAAACGAAAATCATTATGATACATGACACAAATTAATTAATTTTATAAATATATAATTAGTAATTTAGATAAGTTAATTAACGTTATAATCATTAAAAATCAGTTACTTATTGTGAAGGCTTAAATATAATCCATCAAATTTGATGCGATAATAAATAAGTACAAAAAAAAAAAAATCTTTTGTTATTGTTAGATCAGCATCCTCCATTTTCAAGTGGTTTTAAAAATAAAGTACAAAGGCGTAAGATAAGGTATTAATATTAATCCCCTATATAGAGCGGTAATAAATGTATTAATTAAAATATTAACGAAAGACTTTCACCACTGGACACTTCAATGTAATAAGAAAAGTGAAAATCAAATATTTATGCAGGGATTTAGAAAAATAACTGCTTCTTTTGATCGCCATTATTCTCCTCTATTAAAGAAAGATGGTGACTCAAAATACTGCATAAGCTGATAAACAAGAAAGTTAAAAAAAAAAAAAAAAAAAAGAAATGATGAACTTCTTAACAGTAAAAGAAAAATTAAATTAAGCCATTTATACTTTACTTATAATTTAAGCTCATTTAAAACACTGCCGTTCTTATATTAGCGAGAAATTTTAAACTTAAAAACTATAAAAATAAAGGACTCGGCAAAATAAATTTTTTTTTCTTTACTCACCTTTTTCAAAGGTTCTTTACTTTTTTTACTTTTTTTTTTTTTTTACTGTTTTTAATTTATTCACAACGATTTTTTTTTTTCATTAATAGCTAAAACAGTTGCTATGACAACACTAGAATTTCTTTTACAGCAGTCATGATTTTTTCATTGTTGAATAGAGAAAATAAATGATTCAGTCATAAAAGAGCGGAGAAACGGAAGTTTCTTTCAGATTTTTTTTTTTTATTTTTTTTTTAACAAGCGCATATTTTACAGAGTGATTAAAAAGTCGAGAAAAAAAGAAAAGAAAAAAAGAAAAAAGAAAAATGAAAAGACATTGGATCTGAAAGATTTTTCTTAAATTGTTAAAGAGTGGAAAGAAAGTTTGTTTTCGTTTTTGAGACAATTTCAATGTTTGCGTTGTCAAATATTTAAAACTTCAGTAGCAATGGTCATGTGTTTTTTTAATTACTTTTTTTCAGAGGAATTTACTTTGTTCTTTGCCGACTGACTTAGATACAGTTTTAATTTTCAACCTATCGGAGGTTTTTTTTTTTTAAAGTTTTTTTAACGTGTTTTTGAATACTTTTAGAAATAGCATAATGGTATTTTCTAAAAAATTAAAAAGTGCAAATGAATCCTTTTATTTTATCAAATAAATTAAATACTGAAACTTCAAAAACATTAAATGAAATAAATAAATAAAATTTAAATGCTTTTTAATGTGCACATTGAAAAATTTTCCATTAACACTTTTCTATCAACTATTATTTGAAAAATAAATTTTAAGAGTTAAAAAACTAATTTAATTTTAAGTATAAAAAGTTCAAAGAAAGAAAAATCATTAATGAAGAACTATTAAAACGAAAATCAAGATGATTACATAAACAAATTAATTTTATAAATATCTAATTAGTAATTTAGATACCGTTTAATTAACGTTTTAATCATTAAAAATCAGTTACTTATTGTCAAGGCTTAAATATAATATTGAAGAGTCAAATTTGATGCGATAATAAATGAGTAAAAAAAAAACCCCCTTTTGTTATTGTTAGCTCAGAGTCTTTCAATTTCAAGTGGTTTTAAAAATAAAGTAAAAAGCCTTGATAAGGTTTTAATATTAATCCGCTATATTGAGCGGTAATGAATGTATTAATTAAAAATATTAACGAAAGAATTTCACCACTGGAAACTTTCAATGTAATAAGAAAAGTGAAAAATCAAATATTTATGCAGGGATTTAGAAAAATAACTGCTTCTTTTGAACGCCATTATTCTCTCTATTAAAGAAGATGGTGACTGAAAATACAGTATAAGCTGATAAACAAGCCAGTTAAAAAAAAAAAAAAAAAAAAGAAATCATGAACTTCTTAACAGTAAAAGAAAAATTAAATTAAGCCATTTATACTTTACTTATAATTTAAGCTCATTTAAAGCACTAGCCGTTCCTATATTAGCGAGAAACTTTAAGAACTTAAAAACTATAAAAATAAATCACTCGGAAAAGTAATTTTTTTTTTTTTTTTTTGCTTCACCACCTTTTTTCAAAGTTTCTTTACATTTTTTTACTGACGCTTTTTTTACTGGTTTTTTATTTATTCACTACGATTTTTTTTTCATTAATAGCTAAAACAGTTGCTATGGCAACACTAGAAGGGTTTCTTTTACAGCAGTCATGATTCTTTTCATTGTTGAATGGAGAAAAGAAATGATTTAGTCATAAGAGAGCGGAGAAACGGAAGTTTCTTTTGGATTTTTTCATGTATTTTTTTTTTTAACAGGCGCATATTTTAGAGGGTGATTAAAAAGTTGAGAAAAAAAAAGAAAAGAAAAAATGAAAAGACATTGGAACTGAAAATTTTTCTTAAATTGTTTAACAGTTGAAAGAAAGTTTATTCTGGTTCTTGAGACAATTTCAATGTTTGCGTTGTCAAATATTTAAAACTTCTGGTAGCAATGGTCATGTGTATTTTTTAATTACTTTTCTTTGCCGACTCTGACTTAGAGGCAGTTTTAATTTCCACTTTAATGGGTGTTTTTAAATCAATGTGCTTGTAAATACTTTTATAGAAAGCAGAATGGTATTTTCTAACAAATTAAAAACCGAAAATGTATCCTTTTATTTTATTAAATAAATTAAATACTGAGACTTCAAATAACATGAAATGAAATAAATAAATAAAATTTAAATGCTTTTAATGCACACAGAGAAATTTTCCATTAATTCTTTTGTAACAACTATTATTCGAAAAACAAATATTTAAGAGTTAAAAAACTAACGTAATTTTAAGTATAAAAAGTTCAAAGAAAGATAAAAAAATTAAAGGACAATTAGACGAAAATCAAGATGGAACATACACAAATTAATTAATTTTATAAATATATAATTGGCAAATTAGATACCATTAATTAAGGTTTTATTCATTAAAAATCAGTTACTCATTGCCAAAGCTTAAATATAATCCATCAATTTTGATGCGATAATAAATAAGTAAAAAAAAAAAAAAAAAAAAAAAAAACTGTTACTGTTAGCTCAGCTTAGTTACTGTTAGTTACTTTTGTTACTGTTAGCTCAGCTTACTTCACTTTTCAAGTGGTTTTAAGAATAAAGTACAAAGGCTTGATAAAGTTTTAATATTAATTCCCAGTATAGAGAGGTAATGAATGTATTAATTAAAAATATTAATGAAGACTTTCACCACTGGAGACTTCAATGTAATAAGAAAAGTGAAAATCAAATATTTATGCACGGATTTAGAAAAATAACTGCTTCTTTTGATCGCCATTATTCTCTCTATTAAAAGCAAGATGGTGACTAAAAATACTGCACAAGCTGATAAACAGGAAGAGATAAAAAAAAAAAAAAAGAAATGATGAACTTCTTAACAGTAAAAGAAAAATTAAATTAAGCCATTTATACTTTACTTATAATTTAAGCTCATTTAAAGCAGTGCCGTTCTTATATTAGAAACTGAAAAACTTTAAGAACTTAAAAACTATTAAAATAAAGCACTTGGCAAAATATATATTTTTTTTTTTTAGCCAGCCTTTTCAAAAGGTTCTTTACTTTTTTTACTTATTATTTTTTTTTACAGTTTTTAAGTTATTCACTATGATTTTTTTTTCATTAATAGATAAAATAGTTGCTATGACAACACTAGAAGAGTTTCTTTTACAGCAGTCATGATTTTTTTCACTGTTGAATGGAGAAAAGAAATGATTTAGTCATAAAAGAGCGGAGAAACGGAAGTTTCTTTCTGAATTTCTTTTCCATGTATTTTTTTAACATGCGCATATTTGAGAGAGTGATTAAAAGTTGAGAAAAAAAAAGAAAAGAAAAAGGAAAATGAAAAGACATTGGATCTGAAAGATTTTTCTTAAATTGTTTAAGAGTGGAAGAAAGTTGGTTTTCGTTTTCTTTTGAGACAATTTCAACGTTGGCGTTGTCAAATATTTTAAACTTCAGGTAGCAATGGTCATGTGTATTTTTTAATTACTTTTTCTTCAGAGGAATTTACTTTGTTCTTTGGCGACTGACTTATATACAGTTTTAATTTCCAACCTGAAACGAAGTTTTTTTTTTTTTTTTATTTTAAGGTGTTTTTTTTACGCCATTGTGTTTTTGAATACTTTTACAAAAATCATAATGGCATTTTCTAACTAATTAAAGAGTGAAAATTCATTTTTTTAATTTATCAAATAAATTAAATACTGAAACTTCAGACAATATGAATTGAAATGAATAAATAAAATTTAAATGCTTTTAATGCTCATTGAGAAATTTTCCGTCAATTCTTTGAAATTAACTATTATTTGAAAAACAAATATTTTCATTTGACAATTCTTTTGTCCTTATACTTATATAAATTTCAGATAGTTTGAAATTAATATATTATTGCATTGAATTACTATTATAATTTTACATTAAATTGAAAAATTCAGCTTAGCTGTTAATTGCGGTTAATTAATTAACTTGCCTGATTCGTGGTTCAGTGGCAACTAGGGATTGCAATATCGGACCAAAAGTTCAATACCGGTATTCGGTATTTTTTTAGATCTTAATACCGGGATACCGGTTTTAATACTGGTAGTAGAAATTTTAGAAAATGAAAGAAAAACACGGGTGTTTTTTTTTTTTTTTTTTTTGTTTGCCAGTTTTTTAGAGAATTTAAATATCACAAAAAATTTTTATAAATTGTAACAGTATATAAAGAATCACAAAAAGTAAAGGAACATCTTATTTATTTAAATCACAAAAGAGTGTAAAATATTACTATTCAGTCTTTGGTGCTATTACAAATTTTTGAAATGGGATCTTAAAAAATAAATGCATCAATTGTACTATCATTAAGCCCGAAACCTAATTTTGTGCATAAATTACTTGCTGTCGAAAACGCTCTTTCAACAGCTACGCTAGTGGGTGGTACTGTTAGCAATGCGCGATATAGTTTTTTCCAAATATTTACCTATAAATCCCTCATTTTCAAATAAATCTATTTCTCTTCTGATTGTTTTGGATCTAGCTAATTTCTGTATTGTATTTAAATTTTTAAATTATCGCCAATTCTAATTTTTGTTCAAGAGACAATTCCTTTTCACTATCGACGTTAGTGTCATAAACTTCGATAACTGTACCGAATTCTTCCAGAATGTAGATAGGTTTGTGGGTAAAAAATTTTAAGAAAGTTTACTATAAACTTGATCAAATTTGAATTGGCTATGGGGATATTATTTATGAGGATATATATAATAAATCTGAAAAATATTTTGAACTCTAAAGTATGATATGTAAATACAATGTGAATAAATAAACTTACGAATTTACAAAATACCGAAACATTACACACTTTCTTTACAACTACAAACCTTGTTTTCACAGATAAGAATTTCTAGTTTTCAGATAAGAATTCATAGATAATAAGAATTTCACAGATACGGATTCTTTCACAGAAAATAATTCTAAATTTCTAGTAAATATCGAAAAACGGTATTTAAACTTGTGATTACTGGTATTACAAAATTGTACAAATGGCTCAAAATACCGGTATTTGGTATCCCGGTATTGCAATCCCTAGTGGCAACTTACGAACAACAACGTCCAACCGCTGGTGGCAACGTCCGCCGCTGGTGAGCGTTAGGGCGGAAGTTCAATCCACTAGCGGTAGTGTTGCAAACACTGTTTCAAAAAACAAGGCTACTCGATAGCGTTTGTTATGTTCAGCATCTTGCCTTGCCTACTACTATACTACACCACACCGCACCGCACCACATCACTGTGCCTAGAGCTGAGTTGCCTTTATAAAGTTTGGAAATGGTGTGGGTGAGAAGTCTAATTGGGCTCTGTGACGCTCTACAGTCAAATGAGACTGGGACCTACGGTTTAAAGTGGATTCGAACCACTACAAACATTCATTGCACCGCCGGGACCAGAACCCGAAACCTGTGGCACCCAGCGCCACAACACAAAACAGTCGATCATTCAGGACCCCGTGAGTCGGACAACCTGGTGGGCATTTTCCGAGGTTTCTGCCATACGATACGCAAATTCGGGGTAGTTCCCCCAAATATTCTCCAGGTTGACGCCCTCCTTCTTCAGTGATACGACAGAGCACAAGTCTGGTTTCTACCTACGTGTGCTCCATCAAAACAGAATCTCCCCTCCTCTTAACCTCCTTCCATGAGGGATACGACAACAGCAACAATAATAACAACAACATTAACTCACAACAACGAACATAACAACAACATTAATTAACTTAGTAACATGTCATTGCTATTTAAAAATTATAATTATAATATTGTTTCATTAATTACAAGAAACTATTTCCTTGCAATATTAAAAAAAAAAAAATTAAGAAAAATTATTCTAAAAGTTTAAACAATATATTAATTTTATTCCTTTAACTGTAATAATTTAACTCAAAATTATTTTGAAATTTATTCACCTTAATAACAATAATAATTATTGCAATTTCTATGAAGTGGGAAATAGTTTCCAAATGAAAAAAAAATAGCTAAATTATAACAGAATAATTTTTATTCTACGTTGTCTCTTCAGACAGATTTTTCATTTTATTCGATCTACATACATTACGAATTGTTATTATAAAGAGGATATCAAAGTAATCAATTAAAATTTTATATCCAACCATTATTTTTCTATTCAAAATTATCTTAAAATAATTTTTTTATGTGGATTCTCCATTTCTTAGGAAAATTAATGATTCAAAAGTTATTGGAAGATAGGAGACTTTAATTTATTAAGTATGCTTCATTTATAAAATATTTGCAAATAAAGTTAAAATTGAATAGGATACAATATATTATTAAAGCAATTATTAATGACATTTTATGTGATATGGTATTCTTTATTATTTGTTTAGAATTATTAGGGCTTTTTTTTTGGCATAATGCTGTATTAAAATTTATCTTTTATGAATTTTAGAATAAATGAAAAAAAAAAATAACGCTCATTTTTTAATAGACTTTTTATAAAACTAAAAATAAAATAAAAATAGGGAATCTTTGGGGGATAATCTTTATAGTATATTATATTTTCCATAAAGATTTTAAATGACTTTAAATTAAATTAATTGTATTTTATAGATTTTGCGTGATTAATCTAAAAAAAAAATCTCTAACATTTTTATAAACTTTCTTTTTATAGATTTTTCTATCAATTTTTAAAAATCACAGAGGATACCAGAATATACCAATAAAAAATGGGAACAAGTATGCTTTTCAATACACATTAAATATTGAAAACTAAATGCATTAGTGCGTGATAAAAAATCAGTATCAGCTTAAAGTAATTATTTTAAACATAAAAAATATAATTTTATTCATTCAGAATTACAAATGCGAGTAGGTGTCTGAAAGAAAGCATTTAAACCTTGGCAAAACTTGAAATTGGAATAATATATATTTATAGCCATACTAACATCCATATTTCCTTTTCAAATTTTTCAAATAGTTTTTAAATCTAAATATAGAAATAATATCTTAAGTATGGCAAAGAAAGAAAGACTTGTTTGCTTAATGAAGATTGATAATATATCCTTCACCGAACTTCAGTGAAAATAACAAGTTAAGTATACAGTGCTTGAACACAATACATTATACTAACTACGACAACTCCACTTATGTATATGAACAATATTTCCTATTTTCTTGGCATTACGGTAATTCAATTTTAAAAAATTTAAATCTGAATTTATTCTCAACAAACAACTTTAAAAGAAACATTAACTATGAACCTTGTTGTTGTTGTTTCTTATCCCCACTTGGCTTGGCCAAGCCCACGAGCCCATACGTACTCATGATTGAAGGGGAAGGAAGCAGCTTCTGTTGTGATGGAGCACCCGTAGGTAGAAGTCTGACTTTGGCTCCGTGACGCTCTTACAGTCATAGGAGACCGGGACCTACAGCTTAAAGTGGATTCCGAACCACTACAAACATCCATGACACCGCCGGGATTCGAACCCGAAACCTGTGAAGCACTGAGCGCCAGGACACTCGGCCATTCAGGTCCCAAATTTGTGAATGGCAACGGCACGCGGTGAAAATTTGTGAATGGTGGTCACCCACCACAAGTACTGACCGCCCCAATGATGCTGACTTCGGTGATCTAACGAGAACCGGTATATTCAGCATGGTAAAGCCGTTGGCTTCTATGAACCTTTGTCCCACAAAATGATTAGATGACATCATTTGTTATTTTATTAATTCTGAAATACAAATAAATTAAATGACAATGTTATGAAATGGATAAATTGATTATTTATATAATATTAGATAAAACAGCTTACAAATTTTTTAAATGTAGTTTTTAGCATTGTTTTAATCAATAAAGTCAATTTTGAAATGGTTAATCCTTTAAAATACCATAAAATTTACAATATTAAAATTTTTAATGTATATCATTTTATCATCCATAGTTATTTGAAAATATCACTACATGAAATGAGTTTTTAATTTTTTATAGAATGAAAATATACTGATGTGTCTATATATATATATGTATGTCTCTCTCTCTATGTATATATATATATGTGTGTGTGTGTGTGTGTCTATATATGTGTATATGTGTGTGTGTGACTTAAGACAATTTCATTTCATTAATATCATGCTTGTTTACTTATACGCAAGCTATTCTTTCTGAGTAAATGTTGCATTGTATCCGTCTTGGCAGGAAGTATAATTTGTATCCCGGATTAATCCTCCGGACCGACATTGCACCAGTTCAAAATGTCCCCCAAGGACTTAAATTCTCACGCCGGCTAAAACCTCGTGCATTGTTATTCAGTAAATTAATGACTGACTATATTAATTAAACCATGTGTGTTTGACAACGGCAAACTTTTAAACCGTCAACCCGGGCTATCCTGTCCCATCGTATTCGATCCTCAGTAGTGTGCTGCAATTGTGTCCCAGTTCTTTGCGCCAATTAATAGAAGCGTGGGGGCATTTGCTTCATTTGTTTCGCAGCGAGATAGCAGGGGCCCGGGCCTCAGTTAATTAAATCTCGCTGGCGTAATTTTAAGTCGCACTCGCTGGAAAGATGCAGGTTATTAAAATTCAGAGTCACGGGTATGTCTCTCTCGGAACTCTCGTTCTCAAAAATGATGGCTGCGAAAAGGCGTGTCTGGACTTGAGAATTGAATTCTCTTGCTAATTGTTCCCCCCAGAACTTTCGGGAAATGGGATGATTCCGCCAGAAAGTTTCTGTTGGTCATTCGCAGTGGTTATTAAAACGATTTGAGTAAACAATACTTAAATTCTAAATACTTGGTTTTGGAAGCATCTCAAAGACCTTTGTTACGAATTTAAGACATCTAAATAATATTTGTTGTAGTCATAATATTGATTCAAATATAGTATACTCTTAAGCAAGCTATGACAACTGCATTTATGTATAATGTATTGTGTTCAAGCACTGGACACTTATATAATTATTACATACGAATATTAGCCATAACGTTTATTCAAATATAGTATATCTCTTAAGCAAGCTACATCAACTCCACTTATGTTTAATGTATTGTGTTGAAACACTGGACACTTATATAATAATTCAATTAATTAGTTATATAACATATACTTCATATAATAATAAATTAATGACACTTATATAATAATTATATATAAATATTAGACATAATATTTATTCCAATATAGTATATCTCTTTAGCAAGCTACGACAACTCCACTTACGCAGAAGAACATAACTACTACAACATAATAAATTAATTTCTGATCTAATCATGGTGATTTGTGATGATCTAATCATTTTGTGGGACAAAACTAAGCTTGATTCATAGTAAGGTTTATGGTAAGGTTGTCCAAGCAAGGTTCATAGTAAATGTTTTTTTAAAGCTGTTTAAATTCAGATTTATAAAATTAATCTGATTTTTTTTAAAATTCAATTACCTTAATGTCAAGGAAGTAGGAAATATTGTTCATATACAAAGATCCACTAATGTCTAAAAGACCTAATGACACTTTTTCATATCATGTTTAAAATGTTCATTTTCTTTTCAATTTCAAAAATTTTTAAGAATTATTTTCCAAGATTAATAAATGTTAAGATTAAGTAAAAAGGTACAATTAGTAAGTCGTTAAATGTAATTCAATCGTCGTTAAATGTGCTATTACATAATCAATCCTACATTTAACGATACATAACCGACTTTTAGCATTCAAGGATATTTTTTATCTTTAAGTGACAGAATATGAATTACAAATTATTTTAATCTATTTAGAATGAAATATTGAATATAATCACATTGAATATATTTTTGATTAAAGTGTAAATTACGTTATGATATTAATTTGCTTGTCATACAGAAAAACACATTATCCTATTCAAAATATAAATAAAAATAACTCTTTTATTATCTTAATGTTTGTTAAGTCATTTTATACGTGTAGAAAACAAATGCATTTTAGAAATTTAATACCCATTATTCCCACCAACGAATCTTTAAATAAATGAAATATGAAACGTCATAGAAGGAACAAAGAGGCTATATCGACATCAATATGCTTTTGTTCCATCCAAGTCCATTCACCTCCTATCGCACATGGAATCCTGTAATGATGCTTATCACAGATGTCATATCAGATTGGTCTGCAATTCTCTGTATCCATCTTCTTGCTTTTAACTTGTAAAGATGTGTCTGCGTCTTGTTCAAAGGACCATTGAAAGCTATCGACATCAAGTCGTGCCATTGAGGACACGTCAAGTGACTGTCCACTTGTAACTGAATGACGTATGACAAACGGACTGCAGACGTCCTCTTTTCGGCCATGACAGTTGCACAATGGATATATCGTCATAGCCATCGGGCAAGTTTGGCAGATCAGGTAAGATGTGCCAATGGTAAAAATAAATGAATAAAAAAAACCGGAAAACTTTTGGAGGGATGTTTTTTACTAGCATTCCGTTTGGTCATTGGTAGACATTTACATTTGAAGAAGATTTGAGCTGTCGTGTGGATATTGTAAGCAATAAATCTCCTGTGAAGATACATTTTGTCACGTAGTACATAACATGATATTGTATACGATAACATGATATTGTATACATAACATGATATTGTACACGTAGTATATAACGTGTTATTTTGAACATTTTACCATACAGTGTTGGAATGATAATATCTTACACGCTGGGCCGGATTTTCCTACAGGCTAACTAGGTTTTAGCTCGGGGCCTCAAGATCAAGAGGGCCTACATTTAAATTTTTAGCAAAATTAGAATTACACTATTCTAAAAACAGTAAACACTGAATCAAAAATAAGGAAAAATTCTACACATATGAATAATAAACAAACATAATAAGTAATTTACAAACTTAAAAATGCCTCATAAGAGGTAAAAGGGCCTCATAAGTGAAACAGCCAAATTTTCAGGCCTCTGTTCATCTAAATTTTGGCCGGTCCTGCTTACATGTCTATGTATATATATATATGTGCCGATATATTCAGGCATAATATCCCACCATGGACAGCTTTGACTGTTAAATCTGTTAATTAATTCTTGTCTTTTTATGTCTAAAAGGGAAAAAGAACGACATCGCTTGCAGCGACTTGGGCACGTTTCTTTTTTGAAGGACTGTATGTACCTTTTATTCTAAATGTTTGTTTTTCAATTGCAATTTTTTTGTTTACATTTTTGAATCTCCATGTCACTTCTAATACAATTGGCTTCGACCAAATACAACTCATCTTCAAGTCTTCACTCACTTTCGTGCCAAAAGTCAAGAATCATACAATCAAGACCAGAACCATGCCTTTCTATAAGTCAAGAACCATAATCAATTCAAAATGCGATATAGACCATTTGATATGATAATCAAATAATGATGCAGTTAAACATTAATCCCTGAGGTATATTAATGCTTTTAAAATAAAAATTAGTCATTATTAGTATATGAATTAATGATTATAATAATAACTTCAATTTTTCACATTTCTGATGACGTCACAGACTCATACCAGAGCAATATCATGTTCACGTAAAACGAAATTGCTGAATAAGTAATCGTTTTATCTCTATGTTTCAATCATTCTAACTTTCTAAATTCGTCAAAATCGTTGTTCGATTTTTTATTTCCTTGACATAGTGAGTAGGTTCATTATTTTTTATTATTTGCTATAAATAAAAAGGTACAAAAAACACTTTAGAGCGATGTAAAGTTGAAAAAAAGGAGAGTTATTTTAATAAAGAAAGGATATCAAAGATTCACATTAGATCAATTATTTTAAAAAACATTAAACAGCAAAAAATATATAATTAAATCTTAAAAAATTACGATGAAATATTTAGTTATCATTTTAAATAGCCATTGATTAATTTTGATGCAGAAAAAATAAAATATCATAATAATCATAATATTTTTTTAATAAAATCCAAAACAAATATTAAAAAAAAAAAAAAAATCAGAGGTAAAAAAAAAGTACTTAAAAATGATTGATTTTGGCTGCTCCCATAATGAAATTCCTTTTAATCTCTCCATCCTTTTTTTCTAATTTTACACTGAACTAATTGCAGATTATATTAATAAAGTATGACTAACCCCTTCCTAAATTTGATTTACACAGTAAAAAAATATAAAAAATTGCAATATCCACGATACTACATATCAGTATCACTCAATTTTTTTTTTTTTTTTCCACAGATAAAAAATCTGATCACGTTTGACACATTGTATACCAATCGCCTTCAATTTACATCGAAATTCGTCACAGCCAGCCCGATTTCAATTCATTACAAAGTGCGTATTATAATTAGCTAAAACTTTCGTCACGTCGTTGCCATGGTAATCGCTGTGACGTCTCCCATGGCAACGCCAAACAATCTCGCCAAATCGTCTACGACGTTAGGGAATTTTTGATAAATGAGACATTTTCGACTTTTGACAATTTGAAACTTAACACTGTTGGCCTCGGGAGTAAAAGGACAATTTTTTTTTTTTGTTATAATTTTCTACTGTTTTTTTTCTCTCTCTCTTCGGTGGTAGTTTTTGACTTCAATTATGGTAATAGAGTTGACTTGTGCTACCTGTTTTATTTGTTTAGTGTTTATTCTCGTGGGGAAAGGCTCGTTTGTTTATTTTTTCATGATGTGTATAGTTTGTAACGCTTCTGCAATTACGAACGGGAATACAAGTAATTATTTCTCCACTCATGAAGTTTTAATGAAAACGTCCTTTTGATGTTGGCGATTCATGAAAATATGGAACAGAAAGGTTTTTAATTGTGATACATTTTAATAAGAAAAATAAAACTTTTTGAAATATAAATTTAATTAAATATCATACTATCATCAACAAAAAAATTTTTCTTAGGGGGAAAAAAAAAGGTGAATATGGTTTGTAAATGAGTAATTTATGAATAACATTATTAATTGAATAACAATATGAAATACTGTTAAAATATTTCTTATCTTTTGAATATTATAAATAGTTTGTTATAAATATTTTAACAAGCTTGTGTAGACATGATGGAATACTTAAGAGATTTTGGCTTTTCACTAGTTTTAATATGCCTCCCATAAAATGTATCGATGCATTTCTAATTTATCATTCATTCCTTGCATCAACGGTGTTTCTTATGAGAGGTTTGATTTGGTTTGTCGCTCTACGGTCATTTTGTGCATACTTTAGGCTAATTAGTCCGGGACCTAGAGTTTAATGTGGATCCCAAACCACTAACAAACATCCATGCCACAACCATTCCAACGAACCATGTCAACGCTTCGAACCTAAAGCTCCAAAGGCCAAAGCGCTGCTAGTCAATTGGTCATCCGGCCACTTCTTATGAGAGATAAGTAATACTTTCAGAAGCAACTGTTTTGCATTTGAATATCGGAAAAAAATTCAAAGAACTTTTTAATCAAGCAGCCTAAATAGTTCCGAATCTATATGAAATAATAATAGTTATAAATTAAATAAATAAAGTTTGCTTTTTTTCATGAACGGGCTTGATGGCCAAGTAACTGACGTTCTGATGCTCGGTGTCACAGTTTTCGGTTTCGAATCGTGGCGGTGCTATGAATACTTGTAGTGGTTAGGAATAAACTTTAGACTGTAGGTTAATCTCTAATATGACTACTACTACTACACCACACCACACCACACCACATCACTGTGCCTAGAGCTGAGTTGCCCCTTTACAGTTTGGAAAGGATGTGGGTGAGAAAAAGTCTGACTAAGCTCTGTGACGCTCTACTGTCATATGAGACGGGAACCTACAGTTTAACGTGGATTCCGAACCACTCACAAACATCCGTCGCCAGGATACCAACGTGAAGCCTATTGTACCAAAGGTTAGATGCAGGCCTGAGTATCGATACGAGATGCCAACGAGTCTCTGAAAGCAGCTGACTTCAACAATGACACCAGCGGATTCAAACCTCTGCCCTTTTGCACACCGGTGAACACGTTGTCACTATTCGGGCCATCGTTACGATTAACTATAAAATGGCGCATATTTCAGGGAACAAAAGTATTAATAATAATTAATTAAAATAATATAACATTACGAAAAATTATAAAAATAAATTTGACTGATGAAGGATTTGTACTATAATTATTATTATAATCATAATTATAGTCATACGCAGATATTATATCTATATAATTATATATACGCAGGATAATTATATCTATTATTTATGGACAAATGAGGGGTTAATTGACGCCATTGATAAGATGGGGTAGAATAAATCTAACATAGATTTCAATTAAGACATTGTCTATTAAATAAAGACATATTTTTTACGACGATCGATGTGTTTTTGTTTTAAGGCATGCTTCACCACAGGCATAACTCGTTGTTTATTCCCATCATAAGAGAGTTACAGCCATCATCGTGGAACTATGTATTAAAGCCATAAGCTAACTTACTGTAGTTATGTACTATAGTTATGATTATATAATTATCCTTCTTAATATACAACAAATCTACCATGGACCTTAAATCTAACATGGTTCTTTTTACTTTACCATCCTTGCATTAATTATATCTATCATTTATGGACAAATGCGGGGTTAATTGACGTCATTGATAAGATAGGGTATAATAAATACAACATAGATTCCAATTAAGATTATGGATATTAAATAAAGACATACTTTTTTACGACGATCGATGAGTTTGCTTCAAGATATGCCTCACCACAGGCACAACTCTTTGTTTATTCTCATCACAAGAGAGTTACAGCCATCGTTGCGAAACTATGTATTAAAGCCATAAGCTAACTTCAAACTAAATCACTTCAAAAGGAAATTTCTTTCGGTCCAAGCAACGTAAAGATTTGATTTAAAATAAATTAAGTGTTTTCAAAGGCGTCTCGCGAAAAAGAAAGTGGCTTCCCCGAATGAACTCCTTGCCTAACATTCATTTCAATCACTCTGATAGAAAAGAAGTGATAAATGTTGCCAACATTCTTTCTGCATTTGAGAAAAAGGGAGGAGAGAGAAAAAAAATCGTTTGGCAAGGACCTGGAAAGTAGAAACTGTGTTTTCCTTTTCCAAGAAAGTTACTTTTCACGGAATGGCAGCGGCGGAAATTGAAAAGCCAGCCTTGTACAGAAGTTGCAAAACTCTGCACCCCGCTTTGCTAATGAGATCTGCAAGAATTGCTGATAAGTTGCAATAGTTCGATGCAAATTTTCTTCATTGCTTTTTCCAAAGCAGCATTTCTTTTACTTTTTGTTCTTTTTACTTTACCATCCTTGCATTCCAGCCTCATATTCTGAGAATGTATTTCTTTTATTTTCTTGTACGTCGAGATTTCAGCTTTAAATCTTTAGCTCCAGGCTACTAGCTATTGATTGCCGAGCTGCAAAGGAACAACAAGCAAAAGGTACATCGATATTTGCTTTTAAAAGAGACCCTAACTGCCTTCAATGGAAGACGCATTTCTTAGTTTCGAACTTACTTTTGTTTTTAGGTTTTTTTTGAAAAACTGGGATATGCATTTGTTATTTTTGGCAATGAAATACTATGTCGCTTAGGGAGGAATGCTTTGCAGAATATATTTTGACTAAAACCATTTGTTTTCACATTTGAGAAAAAAATGAGTCTTTGAACGAAACGACATTCTTATCCACACATTCTGCTACAATTTTTTAAAAGAGGAATTAGAAATAAATACATATGAAATGTCTACAATAACATACAATAGTTATGTTATTGTAGACATTTTAAATTAAAAATCAAAATAGCAGTCACTCTAAATCAAATGTAAATTAATGAATCTATTAAAAGTGAAATACAGAAATGTACTTATTTACGGATTGTTATAGTAAAATTTCTAAAAATATACATTCTAAAAATTTCCGAAAATGAGAAAAAAAATCTTCATATGCAATAAATTGAATAAAAAAAAAAAAAAAATGACCAGTAAGATTTGGCTTTGCAATTATTAATATCTATAAATATATGATTATAATAACACACCATAAAGTTTTTGTTGACGAAAATTTTAGCTTTAAAAAATTATTTACGTAGTTCAGTGCTTAAAGATTTCCTGAATTATTTCAAAACGAATTAAAAATATTTCAAGTTACTATACATTAAGCAAGCAATGACGATTTATAAATAATAAGGTAACATAATAGCCAAAAATAAAAATGACAGAAAAAAAATGTTAATTGCATGAAACAATACAAGTTGCTCTACAGAATATATAAATTTTTTCCTTTTGATAATTACGGTTAATATTACCCGACTCGTGGCTCCGTGCAACGTACACCAATAGAGAGAGATATCAGAGACGAGCTACAATTCGCGGGCGGCTTTGTTGTAGACATTGTTTCATAAAAAGAGGAGCCTCGATGGCGTTTGTGACGTTCTGCATCTTGCCTCTCAGTCTACTTGGTGGGAGTTTTACGGTTGTTCTCCCATACGATACACAACTGCGCGGTAGATATCCTTCCAGACCTTCCGAAAAAAGACCTTCCGAAATTCACTAAAAGACCTTCCGAAATTCACTGTCCCCCTTCTTCAGCGACACGGAATCAAGTCAGACTTCTATCTACGGGTGCTGCATCACAACAGAAGCTTGCCCCCTCCCTTCCCTCCTTCCATGAGTAGACGACTCATGGGATGTCCGCCCCGTACTGCAGGACACTGAGAATTAGACACAGAACACACGGTTCGGTTAACATCAGAAAAATATCTAAAGATTCTATTATTTGAAAGTCTAAAATGAAACAGTAATGTGATTTTGAAATACGTTGTTATTCCTATCATTTCTTCATCCAAGACATGTAAATTAAAATAATGCAATTTTTTTATTGTTTATTTCACACTATTTTTAGTTATTTAAACTTTTTGATCTCTCCCACTCATGGCTTACCGCTACAAGTAGATTTGGTGGAAGGTGTGACAGAGAATAACGTCAACTCTCCGATTGGCAGAGTTGCAGAATTTGCGACAATATGACACCTCAAAATCTTATTATGATTGGAAATAAACAACCTGTATTTTAAGTATTTATACCTGAAAACAAAAATACTCCCGATAGATTTACTTCTTTTAATAGAGTTCTGGGTATAATGTCATCACGAGAATGATGCATGACGAGAATAAACAAGCTGTAGTGTTAAGATCTATGACTGAAAACATAAAAATTCTTCATGAAAACAAAAGCACGCATCCAGGATTTTGTCTTAAGGGGGACGGGGCTCAACAAAATAAAGCGCAACTGTTTATGAAAACTCAGTAAGTCTTACTGAACTATAATTAATAGAAAAGTATCTGAAGTCAAAATTAAATATGTTAATTATTTTGTTAACAATTCTTACATTTCGTTTATTGAGTTCAAACACATAAAAAAAAAAAAAGAAAACATTAAAACTAAGGATTACATAAAAAATAAAAATAATAATTCTTAAGAAAATTATATAAACAAATTTAAATTAAAATTTAATCTTGTTTTTCTTTTTTTGCTTGTCCATCAATTTTGTTATATCATCTTCAATATTTCGATATATATTTAATAAAACTAAACCAGGAAAAAACAGGCTCATTCAAGTCATTCAGGCACCGTAAGAAAAATTATCACTGACAACAGCACTGATTCATTGAAATACTATATATTTAGCAAAAAACATTTGCACCTAAGCTGGAAGTCAAATATGGGTACACATTTCAGTTAAGGACTTGAGGGGAAGGACTCAAGCCCGCCAGCTACCCTCTTAGTGCAAGCCTCTCTGAAAGCATTAAGTACTTCTTTGACTATAACATTCTTATAAAAACAATAAACAAGCCGCATAATAATGATTATGTTTGAAAGCATATAGGAATCTTGATGTTAAGAATACCGACATACCGAAGAGTTGCATTATAAACATGTCAAATGCTAGTTCACTGGATATGAGCTAAGATCACAAGTTTTTATGCAAAAATATTTATTCATCTAAATGGCCTTTCACAAACATTACTTTTCTTATTAGGGTCTAAGGGATGACACTGAAACATTGCAATATTGCATCATAAAAATACAATGTGGTGAGAACTTAAATACCCTACACTAGGGAAAAATATCATTTATTTATTTATTTGAATATCAGTGGCCCCTCGTATTCCACTGATGTGGCATGAACAGTGAATGCAATAAGGGTGCAAAGTGCAATAAGGGTAGGCTTTTTTTCCAAAAGAATTTTTATCATAATTGCTATGTGGGGCGTGAATGTCTTAGCGCTCTGGCACTCGGTGCCACAGATTTCGGATTCGGGTCCCGGCGGTGCCATGGATGGTTGTACTGGTTCGGAACACACTTTAAGCCGTAGATCCCGGTCTCCTATAACTGCAGAGCGTCATAGACTTTTTCAATCAGACTTCTTACTTACATCATTCCCAAACTGTATAGAAATTGAGCTCTAGATACAGTAATGTGTTATCGGTGTATTAGTGGTAACTGCCTTGTATTTGTATGAATTATAGGATAAAACATGGAAAACTCCCACAAGGCAATCTGACCGTCGATGCGAAACATTTATAAACTCTGTCTAAATTGTAACCAGTTCTACTTGTTTCTCTAAGTAGTGACTGCAACGGACACCTACAGCGAATTCACACCAGAGCCTTCCAGAGGATCAGATGAAATGTGCACTATCAATGAACTGGGTCCAAGTGTAGGAAAAAAACATTTTTACCACTATAAAATTTTATATTTAATTAAAATATATTTTTATTTAATTATACATAATAAATACTTTTATATAATAATATATAAAAATATTGTCCTTTATAATGAAACATAAATTTAATTTCAAATGAAATTTGTTTTGGGATAAATAAAAAGGTGAATTCGGCAAAACCAAAAGCCTTATTTACAATAATAACCAACAATTTATGCAACTCGGCTACAAACGCATTACCCTGTTAATAAACGCGTTATTTAATTAATGATAATACCAAAAAGAATGAAAATTTTCATATTTAGAAAGTCGTAAGCTAATGAAAAAAAGGACTAAAACTTTTATATTAAAGCAAAAAAAAAAAAAAAAAATTGAAAATACTATATCAACTATTAATGTGTATCATTATTACAATGAAAAATTAAAAAATAAAAAATAAAAATACTTACGCCAATTATTCAATATTTATTTGTTGATCTCAGATTTCCATGTTGATTCTAAAAAACAAAATAAGTTTTCGTTAGTGCCAAATAATATACAACACTAATAATTATTGGATAAATTGAAATAGAAGACAAAAATACATACAATTTATTATTAAAAAATTCTAAAGAAAAATCACAAATACTGTTCGATACACAACAAAATCTCTTAGCATTTAAATATTTGATAAATGCCATGAGGAGTTGTTTAATGCGTCTTAAGAAAAAGGTACACATTTATATCAAATTAATGGGTAATACACTCATGTCCATAAATTAAGGATAATGAAGTTCAGGCAAAGAAAGAGACTGAAGCAAAACAAATTTGACTTATTTATAAAGTCTATTTATTAAACAAAAGGTAAAGAGCAAAAAAGATGCTATATGTTTGACATGATTAATAAAAATTGCGATTTTACTCCTTGGAGCAAATTTCAAAAAAGAACCTATTTACAAAAAACAGTATAACATGGTTAGTATGATGGTTAATATGGATTATGTCTCCCGGACGACGCAATACAGGCTTACAACGCCTAGGCATGCTGAGTATCAAATTATCAATCTGATCTTGGGGAATATTACACCACTCATCAAGCAATGCCCTCGAAGTTCTGGTTGACAGGTGGGAGGGTTGACGAGCTGCAATTCGTCGGGCAAGCATATCCCACACATGCTCTACTGGATTCAAGTCCGGTGAGTATGCTGGCCAATCAAACGGGTGAAATCCTCCAATTGAAGGCATTCGTCTACAATGTTTGCACGGTGAGGACGGACAGAAATTCAGAAATTATTTGTCCATAAAACCATAAAATTCTTTGTTCATAAACAGAAATTCAGCACCCATGGCGCCCCGAAACAAACGTACATGTTGTTCCAGAATGACATCCCGATAGATGTGGCCTGTCATCGTTACACTCTGAACATGTAGGTCAGTTCTGGAACCAAGAATAATTCCTCCCCAAACGAGCCATCCTGCACCACCGTAACGGTGTCGTTCAATGGTGTTCTCTTGGTGGTAACGGGTTACCTGGCGCTCTCCATATGAAAGTCCGGCGAGAATCAACTGCAAACTAAACCTGGACTCGTCGGAAAACATCACAAAGACCACTGTTGCAGTGTCCACAATGCATGCTCTCTACTCCAGGTTAATCGCAGGCGACAGTGAGTTGCGGTAAGTGGAACACATCTGACAGGCCTACGAGCATATAGACCAATGTGCCCTAAGCGTCTGTACACGATCTGCCTTGAAGCTGAAGAGCTGACGAGACAGGTCTGATGCTGTGCTCTGTCTATTTCTTTTGGCAGTAACTGCTAAATACCGGTCCTCATTCGGCGTTGTAACTCGGGGGCGACTTGTGCTGTAACATCTACTCACATTACCATCATCTTGGAATCGTTGCCAAAGCCTGGAGATGACATTCTGGGCGATTCCAAAATACTTCCAGCTGGGTACGGCCACATTCCAGTCGTCCGATAATTCTACCACGTAAAAAATCATCCAAATGCTTCCTTTGTGCCATAACTATGCGGTTATTGCACTGAAACACACGCTTGTGAACAATTTTACTTCTTTGCCACCATTCCTAATATACCCCTTTTGTCATTGTGAAATGCGCCATCTGGTGGTTTCCTGTAATTTGCATATTCTTCTTCAAGATGTGTGTTAATTCTACAGGTGAAATTTTTATTTCAGAGTTCAATTTCTGTGGGATTCTGAATTATCCTTAATTTATGGACATGAGTGTATCTTTCTAAGATCAATATTATGATTTCAGTATCAGACAAACATTAAATACTCATCAGCTATGGACAAAAATCATATAAGGTACATAGATCACAATGATGTCAAAGTTATGATTTATAATCTTATTTTCTGAATGGAAATCAATTTTTGCAAGCCCCAAATGATTTGAACTATTTCTGAAAATTGTCATTTTTGATGATTTTCTCACAGTGATTTTTAGTGTACTATGACTCAAAATAACATATCCAGTTCTAAAACCAGTGGAACTTATAAGGACAAGTTATGCCTTCAGCGCATTGGGTACACTTTAGTTAGGGTTATAATACTTCAAATAGTGTAGGTACTAAAGTTCTTTTCTCATCAATTACGTATTAGCAGACTGTAACAGCTACTTTCGTATATCTGGCAACACCTACTGCGATGTATTCTCAGTGTCCTCTTTATATTGACTGAATTTCCTCAGTAATGGCCAAGGATTCTTCTGTGCGATAGCCCCACTTTTCTTTTTATTTTTGTATTTAACATATGATGTTTGTCCGTATATGACTTAAAATTCAATAAATAATTCTTACATAACTTGGGTATATCGTAATTTCCCTCTTTCACACTGGCGTCCAATGTCGTTAGTAAATTTCAAACAAAAACAATCTCTTTTCGTTACGTTTACCACTTTCACAAGACTAAATAGTTGCTAATCTTAAAATAGTTTTAGCAAAACTATATGTGTTGTAGCACTCCTTCGGGTACTAAAGTATGTTGTTGTTACTAATCCACCTGGCGCAGGAAAGCCTACACCAGGTCAATAGACCCCACGTCAGGCGACTGGTCCATGGCTAAAGGTAATAATGCAGCGAGGAACCACGAGGACTGAAGATTGACTAAACTTCAAACTTCTAACTACGGCTAACTAAACTTCTTAAACTACGGCTTAAAGTGGATTCAGAACCACTACAAATATTCATGTCCGTGAATCTAACCCGAAATCTGTGGCCAGACACTCGCCATTCAGGCCGTAGACTAAAACATAAACAAAAGAAAGAACAATTTTGGGGACATCAATATTAAATGAAAGACTTATTAGTGGTCAGTTTTACAACTTGTTTGAGAACTTGAACAGATATCCAGTCAAATTTTTTAATTATTTCAGGATGTATAAACAGAATTTTGATAAAAAAAAGAAACAATACTAATTAAATTTTTCCTCACAGGAATCTTTAGCTGGGACTATCTCAAATTACAATAATATTTTTATTGTTAAAACTTTTTGCGCTGATTTTATCAATTTGTGATTTGTACTCGAAATACTCATCTACATTATTTTATCTGATAGTCTCTCAGCCCTTCAGGCTCTCTAATGATGCAGTTTTGAATCCACGCGAGTTAACAAATTTCTAGCAAATCAAGTAAGGAAAAAAAAAAAAAAAAAAACTTTAACTCTTCTTTCTTCTTTTTAATTCAATTCTATCTTTGAAAGTCGTCTGGACTCCACGCCACTTAGGCATAACAGAAAATGAACAATCAGATTATTTAACAAAATCCGAGTCAAACACATTAATCTTAAATTGGATTTTTCCCGAAGACATCATCTACCATGAAAAAGGATAACATTTAAAACTATGAATAATGGTCAAGTGGGAAATATGCACCTGATCTGATTCATTTAAATAGAATTTAAATCAATTCATCGACTTTTCCGTATCAAGCGAAAAATAGAAGTGCTATTTTCACAATTTCACACTACAACTTATGCTTCTAACTTAGACTCATTAGATTATGGCTTGACTTCTTCTCTGATATGCTTAAACTGCAATAAACCGGAAACCGAGGAACGTATTTTATTTCAATTCATTAAATATGAAATAAAAAGAGTAAATTGAAAAAAGCCTTTTGGGTACAAAAATCCTATCTTATTCATGGTTATTTGATATGGCCGACGAAGTTTATTATAAAACTATATCACTAATTAATTTCCTACGGAAAATTACGTAGAGTTAACTTTTTTGTCTTCTTTTTCGGCGAATAAGGTTCTGTACGATATCTTATTTTCAATGTTTCTTTTCATTGACTACCTTAGGAAACAAATTGAGGTAACAAATAGATCCTGAGGTAATCAAACTTTGCAGATTACCTCAGGATCTTTATTATTCCCATTATACTATTGTAATTGATCTTTTTCTTATTTTTTCTTAAGAGCAATTGGGTAAATTGAGATAAAGCAACTTACGCGTCATAAATTTCAAAACACGTAATCAAGTCGATATGAAGTCTATTAACACATTGAAGAAGATATGCGAGTGAAAAGTATATAGCCTGAATTCAAGCATAGTTTTAAATATTTATTAAATATTTTTATAATATTTATTTTTTTTGTTGATAACAAAAGGCTCTTGCCTACAAAGTCTTATTTTATTCATGATTATTTGATATGACAGACGACGCTTTTTGCAAAACTATATCAACACTTAATTTCCTACTGAAAATTACGTAGCAGTATTCTTGCTTTAACTTTTTTTTTTTTTGTCTTTTTTTTTTTGGGGGTAGTTTTCTGTTCATCATCATATTTTCGGTACTTCTTTTCATTGACTACCTTTGAAAATAGACTGAGGTAACAAGCAGATCCTCAGGTAATCAAACTTTGCTGATTACCTCAGGATCTTTATTATTCCTATTACATTATTGCTATTGATTTTTTTTATTTCTTCTTTAGAGCAATTGGATAAATTGAGATAAAGAAGCTTACACGAGCATAAATTTCAAAGTATGTAATCAAGTCAATGCGATGTCTATTAACACATTAAAGACGGTATACGTTGAAAAGTATATAGCCTGAATTCATGCGTATTTTTGTAAATATTTAATAAATATTTTTGTAATATTTAATTTTTTTTATAACAAAAAATTCTTTATTGTTTTCATGTGTTCAAGTTTTATATATTTTAAGTCTAATTTATTACTCGATATTGCATGAAATTCCAAATACAGAAATGCCAACTTATTACGGGATACATTAACCACTGTTTTTAGACATTTTTGCCTTACAATAAAGTAAAATTTCTGAGTTTAACATATGAAATGAATTATTAATGTGATTTATTTTGAAAAAAAAAATATTTAAAAAATACCGTTTACAAAAAGTGGTTAATATATTCCGCAATTTCTGGCCTCTTTGCAAATGACGTGAATTTCCGTCATCCGTTGCCAACGGTTGAAAAATAAAAAGACGGAAATTCACGTCTTCCGTCTTCAAAGTGCTAAGCTAATGATAAGAAAAGGCTAGAATGAAAACGATACACTCGTTAAAATTAAGTAGTCAACTAAATAATCACCTTTGCGTGAGAACACCTCTGGACATGTAGTTCTAGTCCATACTAATTTATCTCACTTCGAAATAAAACGGGTGGTATCTATTTAGCTGCAACAACGAACAATCAGTGCTGGGTCTACGTTAAAAACAATGTTTCATTTTTGTTGATATAAAGTATCTCTCCAAAAATTGTCCGTGCGTGGGACATCTTAAATCCTAATTAGTCAAAAGTTCCGTACAAATTTGAACACGTTACATAAAAAAACATTGCAAATTGTAGCTTAAGGACGTTAAAAGTTTTCTTCTTGAATTGAAGGATCCTGATTCGGAGGCCAAATATCAACACCTAATCTAAAGCTCATGGGGCCTGATGGCCGAGTGGCTAGTGCTGTAGTGGTTCTTGTAGTGGAGGCTTGTAGTGGTTCGGAATCCACTTTTAAACCGTAGATCCCGATATAATGTACAGCATTGCCGGGGTATTGTTAATCCGCGTCCGTAGCTTATCTTCAAGCTACAAGCACCTCCTGGGTAGTCCTAAGTGAGTAACATCGGTGCGGCGCTGGCCTTTTGTCATAAAAGACAACTTTCTAAGTGTTTGCCAGCTGCATTTGAAAAAAAAATCTATAGCCAACCTGGCCAAGAAAGCAAAAATAAATCCGTAGACAGGAAAATACTTCTGTTGCTCTTAAATTGGTGAAAGGAAAATGTGAACCCCCGATCCCCCATATTCATTTCCTGTATGTGGAAGGAGGTTTTACGGATGGGAAGTTTTTACAAATTTCGTTTGCAAACTGTAGTGATAAATATGAATGAAGTGCAACTATGTTAGTTAACTATACATCTTGGGTGACGTTGAATATACTACATTTATGCCGTTATATTTAAAAAGGATCTCAAATCAGAATCTTGCAGTTGAAAGTGACAATACACTTTCTACTTTGGCAAGATTTGATGACGTCCATTTGGGTCTATTTCAGCGGAAGATTTTAAAGGCTATTCTTGAGGTATTAGGAAAAGTGATTGTTGGAGAAGACGGTACAGCGCAGAAATTTATAAATGTTATAAATGTATTTGGAATAAATGATTTAAATCCTATAAAAAGGCTTGTTTTGGCAAAGCCACAGGGACAAAGAGGAAGAGGACGATCCAAGTTGCGATGGATAGACGCAGTTTAAAAAGATTTTGCTGTAATGAAGGTTACGAATTGGAGGACCCTTGTCACCCAGAAGAATGCATGGAAATATCTTCAAAGGAAAACCTTGGTCCACTCTGGGCTATTGATAATGATGATGATGATGAATACATTTATTAGAAATAAACGGAAAGGATATTAGCGGAAATTTTAAAGGACATGAAAGAAAAACAGCTGCATTTTCGTTAACATTTTTTAGATAGAAGAGATATAGTAAAAATGCATGATCACCAAGGTTTGATGGCCATATAAATATTGGAAGAATGAATTTTAAATTATATCATAAAATATCATTGGTCGAACTCATAACCTCTTGCTTTATGTCATATAAAATGAAATATTATTTACCTTTCCAAAAATGTTCTATGAAAATGGAGTAAATAATTTACAGTTGTAATACAACTATTCTTCTATGAAATATTTTCAAAATGATGTAGGTAATGTAACTAAATAAGGTATGACATGGAAAAATTACAAAAATAAAAAAAAAATTACATCCATAATTTAAAACAAGCATATATTTTAAATTTGAAAGCACCCTTTACAAACTTAAATTATGTTTTTTTTTTTAAAAAAAAAAAAAAAGATTATTATCACTTCAACAGTGTTTTAACGAAACTTGTTCAACGACTGTTTTTCCAATTTAAAGCTCTGCAAATTACTATGAGCAACAATGTCTACACATAAATAAGAATTTTTATTCATATTCTTCTGACGAAAGACACATAGTTAGGAGAAAATTATACTAGAGGCTTCAAAAGAGTGTCCCAACTTTAAATGTATGAGCATATAATTTACACAGGAGTATTGTTGTAGATAATTATAAGGGTTGCTTATATACAAAATTTAAAGTTACGACTAGAATTTAAAAAAGGCCATAAAATAAATAATTTACAAAAGCACTGTAATAAAGTTTACGTGTAATTTTAACAAATCTTCACAAGTATACACTTGACAATTTTAACGCGTGATTTATTTTTAGTCATTATTTAGGGAAAGAAAGTAATTACGAAATATCGAAAGATAGCAGGTTTTATATATAAAATTGCATGATTTTTTTTTTTTTTTGATATTACAATGTTTTTAAATGTTATAAAAAATTAATCGATTACAAATTTATTGAAGAAATAAGTAAATTTGTTATAAATAACAAACAATAATCTTTTTTAACCTTTCTTTCTTTTAACATTTCTTTCTTCTTTCAATTACCTAAATAATGTATATTAATGTAGAGAAAGGAATTTTGCATTGGTAGGAGCAATGCCTGCTACGAGTCTGAATTCTGTAATGCGAAATTTTGTTTTTATTATTTATTATGTATTAAATAATTGCCCTCATGTTAATAAAAGGGTAAACACGTTACAGTTTCATTGATTTGTAACAAGTATAACAAATGCAATCTGTTTTTATCAACGTCAGAATTTAATCTTCCAATTTTATTACCTTAAGTGTTCTGTTAAGAGTAAGCGTAAAGTAGGCATTTTAGGTTTTATCTGTATTTGAAGGGTAATGGCTTATCCAACAAGTGAGGCTCTTGAGGTTCCTTAAGATCAGGTAAGGATAGTTCTGAGATAAGGTCTCGTCGATTAGAAAAGAGAAAAGAGTTTTCCTAAGAGGAAAGTTGATTTCCTTAACACGATGCCGCTTCCACTGAGCCGTTCAGATTTAGAACCATGATATATTTGGAAGCTACTGGCTTTTTTGGATTTTGAACACCAAAATTTAAAACCAGGGACCATAAACTAAATTATCAAGCTGCACTTGAAGAAACTGTTTTTAAACATGTTTCTTATTGCACTTGATCTATCGATCATTATATCACGATGAAGAGGAAAAAAAGTGCATCTACAAGAGGACTTCAATCCTCGATTGTGTGAAGTAAACATCTGCTTAAAAAGTAGAATAGACGAACTGATTTTTGTTAGGGTACCTATCAGATATACGAGGCGGAAAGCAGTTTTGAAAGAAAAATGTTTAATAGGTATTGGGAAATTGTTTTTCTTTCATGTTTTCCTTGATATTATGTAATTGAAAATTTTAATTATTAAAAATTTAAATTATTTTTATTGTAATTAAAGCTCTTCCGAAATTACCTTTATCCCCCTATAAGTCGCTGTTTTTGGGTTCGTCCGATTTGCCATTTGCCAATTTTCCAAAAGAATGGTGATAGGGTGAAAAATGATGCATTTAGGAGATAACTGTCCTCATTTGAGTGTCAGATGATGGAAAATCAGTGTAACTTCCACCAGTGAGTCTAAGACAATCTCTTTTAATGTCCGTCAAATCTACTACTATTTTTAGAAGCAGAAACTGTTTAATTTTGCTGTCAGATTGGTTTGATTTGTCTCTCTACACTCATTTTGTAGGCTAATTTTTGTAGGCTTTAGGCTAATTAGACAAGGGCCTCCAGTTTAACGTGGATTCCAAATCACTAATAAATATCCCTGCTACTGCCAGGATTCGAACCTGAAGCCTTTTGCTGTCAGAGGAAAATAAACTATGTTTGCTATGCTATATTAATAAAAACATGATTAATTCTTTGTTCATGTATTTACTTATTTCTATGTTTTTGGTTAAACAAGTACTACTAGCATGTCGATGAACTAGTCAAATTAAGATTTATCTGTCAATTACAAAATCTATGACACAACTCAAACATTAATATAAAATCCTCGTTTTCATGGAGATTAATTTTTTGTAATTTGTATACTAATTATGTAAGTAAAGAGTTTGTTGCTGCTTTATTACTATTTTTTTAATGTATTATATCAACTATGCATGGAAGTGTGTGCTAAATTTGTAAAGTAAAATGTTGCGCCAAATCTGTTTAAAATCGCGCCAACAAAGCACCAAGTCGGTAAAAATTGTCCAAGTTAGTAAAGAATAATTTGGAATCATTACAAAAATTTTGGGGCAAACCTCTTCGTAACTGTTAATTTTAAATTAATATTTAATCAGATGGATATCGATAGGATTCAAGTTGGGAAGTTCGAGTCAAAAATTAACAAATGAAATTGTACTGAAAATTTCAGTGTCAATACCTGGAAAAAGCACTGTAAATTCACAGGCAGGAAATCCCTTTCATTGAGATTGAGGAATAAAGAAGGTGAGAGTGAACTACTTAGATGTCAAAGCTAGCAATTTTGTTCTAAAATGTAGTAGCAAAAACCACGTGGGCGTTGCACGACCCTGACAAGACGAATCTGTTATACTCCGTACCAGTAGCGAATGACCTGATGTCAAAACGCCTGGTAATCAAAAAAAGTGTTATTTTTTAAAAGCGTCACGAACTTTTAGCCAGCTTGTCTTTGTAAAGAACCAGAATATTCTCCAAGAATAACTTTTCGATTTTATGCAGTGTGCCTTCATAAAACACGATTTAATCCAATCAGACTCGCAGCCAAAATATATATTTTTCTTAGAATTAGGATGGAAATGACCAGAACAATTAACCCTGTTTCTCAGGGGAGTCGAAGAAGCAGCACGAGATCTTTTAACATTTGCTT
Organism: Caerostris extrusa; assembly: GCA_021605095.1. Taxonomy (NCBI): domain Eukaryota; kingdom Metazoa; phylum Arthropoda; class Arachnida; order Araneae; family Araneidae; genus Caerostris; species Caerostris extrusa. The sequence continues at coordinate 37,750 of BPLR01005275.1, read as the reverse complement.
CCAAAGTTTATAGTGTCATGGTCGAAAAACAGAAACATAACCTCCAAATATTACTGGAAGAAATGAAAATAAAAAGGTTACAGAATCGTCTGACAGTAAGCCAACTTGAGGAAGTTCAGCTGTGTTATTTTTAAATCCTGCCTTTTGACAGATGCTAAAAAATCCTCCCCCTTCATATGCTATAAAAATAATCTGCCTTCTCCACATATTAATAATATTTTTATACCTGGGAAGATTTTAATGAAGTTTCGAAACAGAGCTTGAAGGATACACAGCGAAGATTAGGATCTCTAATTATAACTCACGAAAAACAAAAATATGAACGATTAAGTTGACAAAAGACGTTTGTATTTATCCTCTGAAATATAACGGTTAATCGCAACAGAAAAACCGCATTATACAGATTTGATATATTAAATATGTACTATAAAAATTTAAAATTTCAAAAATGTGATAATATGCTTATAATTTCTTATTTTATCGAAATAATGAATTATTTTAAATTCACCTGAAATAATGAATATTCGTTAATTCGTTTTGAATCATTCGAAATAATGAATATTCATTAATACGTTTTGGAATCATTCGAAATTATGAATATTCATTAATGCGTTTTGAATCATTCGAAATTATGAATATTCGTTAATTCGTTTTGAATAATTCGAAATAATGAATTTAATAAATTGAATCATTTAATTAATTAATGGAATCATTCCTCATAAATTGAATTATTGAATTGAATCATTCATTATAAATTGAATTAATGAATTAAATCATTCATTATTGAATTGAATCGTTCATTATTGAATTGAATCATTCATCACTAAAATCGTTCATTATTGAATTGAATCATTTATTATTGTACTGAATCATTCATCATTGAATTAAATTATTGAATTGAATCATTCATCACTAAATTAAATTATTGAATTGAATCATTCGTTATTGTACTGAATCATTCATCATTGAATTAAATTATTGAATTGAATCATTCCATATTGAACTGAATCAATTCATCAATGAATTAAATAATTGAATTGAATCATTCGTTATTCAAGTGAATCTTCATCATTGAATTGAATTATTAAATTGACTCATTCATCATTGTCATAAAAACAAAATGAATGATTCAATTTAATAATTCAATTCAATGATGAATAAATAATGATTTACTTGCATTTGATAAATTATTTAAATTGTCAGTATAAAAGCAATTATAAGTTATTATGTTAGTGAAAAAAAGAAATAATTTGTTGCGGGAAAGCAGTTATTAAAAATTTAATTTTTGATTGTGTTATATAAATTTTCTTATGTTTTTATTATAAGATGTACCCTCAAAATTTTAAATAAAACAATTTCTTTCTCATTTAAATATAACAGAAATCAAAGTGAACAGTAGGTGGTAAACAATGCCATTGTAATAGGAGCATCAATGTAAATACTTTTAAATTTAGAAGAAATTCTTCTGTTTTCCTGCTTTCCATCTAAATAAACTAGAAATAAGTTGTGGTAAACAAGACATAAAGGCATCAATACAAAGGAGTGTCAGTATAAAAAGGACGCCAAAGTAAAATGACGACCAAAACAGTGCAAAATTAAGAATACATTTTTTCTGTTAGAAATATAAGTTAAGCATTTTTATTTATTTCGTAATATGATAATATCTTTTATTTGTGTCGTAATATTTGTTAATTCACATGATTTGAATTGATGAATATTCATTGTTTCGAACAATAAACGAATAAAAAAGAATGATCCAAATTAACAGATATTCTTTATTTCAAATGATTCAAGATTCAAATTAACGAAAATTCATTATCTCGAATAATTTAAAAACGAATTAACGAATATTCATTATTTTTAATGATTCAAAATGAATGAACGAATATTCATTATTCAAAATGACTCAAAAACTAACGAAAATTCATTATTTCGAATAATTAAAAGCGAATTAACGAATATTCATTATTTGGAATGATTCAAAACGAATAAACAAATATTAATTATTTCGATTGAATTTAAAAATAATTTTTATTTCAATAAAATAAGGAAATATAAACACAATAAAAAAGAAATAACATCTTAAAATATGATTTGTTAGTTGCAATTTCCTACAGTTTTTTATATGTTAATAAAAACCATAAATGGGGAGGAATGTGAAGAACTATGTTTCTATACAAAAATTATTTTCAAAGTAACTTACCTCAATTGAAAAATCAATTTTTTAAACTCAAATTCATAAAAATTATTTGATAGTTTCGCTCTCAGATTTGAACATATTATCAAGAATATTAATAAATCAATCTATAAATGAAGCTAGTGTAGTGAGATCATTTTTAAAATAAAAAAAAAAAAGTTATTTATGTAAAACAATGTCACAAGTTCGACTGGAAAATTCATCAATGATAATTATAGAACGATATATGCAATACTCAAAATATTAATAGCATTATATCTAAATGTAGCTCTGTAAAATTCATATAATACAATTTTAATTATGTTAATTTTTTTCTTTGTTAATAAACTACAAAAACACTAAGAATTATTTTTTTCTGTTGTGGAACTGGGCTCAAATTACTCTTTTACATAACTGATGAATAGCTAATTGAAGAAAACTAATGACTTTACTGATAATAATTTTCTGATGACAATTTTCATAATAATAATAATTTTTCGATAATTTTTTGATGACAGAATTGATAATAATTTAACACTGATGACTTTAATACCGATGACTCGACTAGAAATAAATTTATATAAGATACGTCAATTTATTACTATTAATTTTACAAGATTATTAATTTATTTACAGTAAAAAATAAATTGTTATATGATATGTTAATTTATTACTACTAATTTTATAAGATTATTAATTTACTTATAGTTAAAGATAAATAAATAACAAAGATTAATAATTATGGATTCTAGTATTTATTATACAAGAATTTTGAAAATAAGCCACAAAACTCAAATAATCTGGAAAAAATAATAAAAAATATTGAATTCTATGGCAATTATATTAATTTATTAAACTATTAAAAGATTTCCGGAAAATGATCATTTAGATTGTTACAAATTTAGCTCATGCACAAGGACAATCACTGATGATCATTTCAATACAGCAATACAACCCGAGTTTAGCTGCAAAGGATTAAAAGTAAGATTAAAAATTAGCCGCAAAAGCTCAAATAATATGGAAAAAGAATATTGAATTCTATAGCAATTATCTTAATTTAATAAACGAATAAAACATTTTGGAAAAATTATCATTTAGATTATTACAAATTAGCTCATACACAAATGACAATCACTGAAGATCATTTCAACAGAGCAATACAAGCCGAGTTTAACTGCAAAGGATTACTTAAAGCTCATTAGTTGCAAATGGCAGATACCACAAAGAAGCAGCGTATAAATTGGCGAGATGGCGTGCGACAGAGGTATATTTCATTAGCACTGCGGTTGTGCTACCGTGTCTTTTCTTTTCGAAGATGATGGAGGTAGCTTCGTGAGGAAGATGATCTTGTAAATGGCCGCCTGACAAGACATTTTATGGTAGAAGATCTCCCGTTACGCAACAAATGGTTTGGATGAGCGTTTAATGGTTAACAGCGAAATGTAAAAGATGTTTTAGAAATGGTTCGCGTGTGGCTTTATGTACTGCTGTCTCGCCACTCAAAAATAGAAAATTGTGGTATTGTTGAATGGGTTCATTAAGTGCAGATAAATGCCTGTTTTTGGATTTTAATTTCTGGAAATGACAGGCAATTCTATTAAGCATTTTTGTATTTGATTTATTGTACATCGGTGAGTCTTGAGAACCACTTATGTATGGCAAGATAAACTCACTGACTCTAATGAAGGGGACATTATTTACTGAAAGGACTTTCAGAAGTAACTGAGCTCATTTTTCGTGTCGTATGTGAATAATCGGGAACATTTTCACCAGGAAATGCCGATAAAAAATTCTTATAGAGGGTCATAGTTGATAAGAAACGCTTATGGAGAGACATAGTTGATGAGAAACGCTTACATAGAGACATAGTTTATGAGAGATTCTTATAGAGGAACATAGTTAATAAGAAGCGCTTATAGAAGGACATAGTTGATAATAAACGCTTATAGAAACACATAGTTGATGATAAACGCTTATAGAAACATAGTTGATGAGAAACACTTATAGAGGGACATAGTTGATGAGAAATGCTTAGAGACATAGCTGATGAGAAACTCTTATAGACATAGTTGATAAACGCTCATAGAGAGACATAGTTGATGAGAAACGCTTATAGAGGGACATAGTTGGTGATGAGAAAGTTAATGAGAAAGGCTTATAGAGGGTCAAAGTTGATGAGAAACGCTTATAGAGAGACATAGTTGATGCGAGACGACTTGATACAATCGACACCGAATTTCTTCCTATCTGAAATAGTAATGCAACGAAAACTACAACGCGAATGATCCTTTTTGCTGAATGCTGGTGGTGGCATGGATCTTTGTTAGTGTTTAGGAATCCACGTTAAATTGTAGGTACCGGTCTAATTAACCTAAAGTGTGAATAAAAATGTACGTAGAGCGACACACCAAACCAAACCTCACTAAAATAAATTCTTTACCTTAATTTGATTCAAATAGAAATGTAATCAAATCTAGATATTTAAATCTGGTCAATACGAATTACTCCAAATGCGTATCAGATTGACAAAGCCGTCAAATTTTATTAATAATTTTAGTATACGAAAGAATTACATTAAGATTAATGTAAAAAAATTCAATCATTTTTAAAAAATACAATCGAATAAAAATTATAAAAAAGGAAACTTTTTATATTTAGATTGATAAAAAAAAAATTATTCGTCTCAATAATTTTTTGAATTAAGTTAATGAATTAAGTTTTTGAATTAAGATACAAATAGGTGAATCAAACCTCAATTCAAAATCTTCTATTTTGCTTCCATGTTTATTTTGTATAATTTCTAAATTAAGATGGACTGAGCTATTTTGGATATCATCGCTAAAATAAACAATGGTAAGTCAAGATCATTGTTACCGTAATTACTTTTTAAAGCCTACTTGCATCATCAGCGCTTTTTTTTGTTTATTATCATTATCCATTTTATCCATGAAACAACTTCCTTTCATTACAACAAAACCTACCTCAACAACTTTATTTCCTTCTTCCTATTTATCTTTTGCAGTTCTCAAGAAAGATGGATAATGGCATTTAATATCATTCCTTTCATTCAGTTTACTCAAGAAAAGCATAAAAGAAAAACCACACAAGAATGAATGCAAGAAGAAAAAAAAAAAAAGAATAGAATACTTTTCGAATTGTAGAACCGAAAGCAAACGATAAGCATTTGAGGAAATGCACTCTTTGGCTGTGAGCCTGAAAGTAATGCCTTTGCGCGAAAACCCATCGCCAAAGGCAAGCCACTTCTTTGATCTCATTCATTAGGGTTAATAGAATGCATTTGTTTTGTTTGGGTAAAGAGTTTTTGTTTATGTGTTTTTTTTCGCCAAGGCTTATTCACTGTACACTTATTTACATGCTCTGTTTGTTTCTTTTGTGTTGGCTGCGTTTTTATTTATTTTTGTTTGTTATCGCTGTCTGTTTGGCGTCCTTTTTATTTTTATTTCCATTTCTGAATCTGTCAAGATCGAGGGCTTTCGAATCGTATTCAAGATTTGATTTTTTCTTTTTTTTTTCTTTCTTCCTGTTCTAAAATGAATTGGAAAAAAGTGAAAGGAGGAACTGCAGTATTGGCTGCAGTTTAAAATTAAAGTGAATGCAAAATAGTTTAAACGAAGTATTAGATTTATTTTATTTTTATTTTATTTTTTCGTTATCTTTCTTATATCAGTGCAGTGTTGCAATATTTGACAAATTCTCGCTCTCATTGGCATCAGTATTAAAACAAAATCAAACAAAAACATTCCATAATAAACATTCCATTTCAAAAGTTATTGATTAATTGTGAAATGTCGTTACTTTTCTTTTATAATTCTAAAAATTACTATTTTTTGAAATAATTGTCTATTTGTTGTTGAGAAGATTTTTGATCATTGATCTTGAAGATTTTTGAGAAGATATATATATATATATATATTGATGAAATTTTTGTAAATATACTATATTTAAATTAATACAACATTGAAGAAAAGCATTCTACTTGTTCTAGCAATGTGGATTATTTACATCAGAAGAATGTAAGAACATTTATAATCTTTTGCATAAAAATAAATTGTTAAATACATATCGAAAGCATGATAACATCAACACAATTAAAAACAGTCACAAAAACAGATCTCAATTCATTACTTTATAATCTGCTAATAATTGTTCAGATGAATATATTCCTATGTAAATGGAATTTTTTAATTTTTTATTTCAGATCCGAACATTTTTATTTCTTAAACACAAAAAGTCACCAAAAATTTTGACGAATTTGTCAATAAATAATTCTAGTTTTTTTTGTTTCTTTTAAATTAATTTATATATTTCATAAATAATTAAAAACAAATTCATGCGGGAAAAAAAGAATACAAAATGTCACTAAAAATTTTGTTGAATTTGCTAATAAATAATTCTAATTTTTGTTTCTTTTAAATTAATTTATATATTTCATAAATGTTTAGGAACAAATTCATGCCTGGCAAAAACGAACACAAACTGTCACCAAAATTTTTGTTAAATTTGCCAATAAATAATTCGAATTTTTGTGTCTTTTAGATTAATTTACATATTTCATAAATAATTAAAAACAAATTCATGCGGGGAAAAAAAAGAACACAAAACGTACCAAAAGTTTTGTTGAATTTGCCAATAAATAATTCGAATTTTTGTTTATTTTAATTGAATTTATATATTTCATAAAAAGTTAAGAACACATTCATGCTTGGAAAAAAAAAGAACACAAAATGTCATAAAATTTTTTTGTCGAATTTGCCAATAAATAATTTAAATTTTTGTTTTTCAATTTCTTCTATTAACTCACACTCTCCCTATATATATCTTGTTCAAATTTTAGAACGTTAATAAAATACTTTTTCTATTCATCCACTCAAGTTCAAATACATTTTTTTTGAATTTGTAGTGGATGACAATTGATGTTAATACAGCTTTTAAAATATTAATTCAGTAATTAAATTTAATTAATTAATTATATATTTTTTTAGATTTAAGTTGCATATATCTACCAATAGGTGGCGCCAGATAAACTTAAAAAAATGAATGAAAATTATTTATAAAGGACTTTCTGCAATAGAGTGGAAAAAAATAGAATTGATTAAAAAATTTTTTTATAATATTTGTTTTAAAATTAATTTATATATTTCATAAAAAATTAGGAACAAATTCATGCTGAGAAAAAAAATAGAAAACAAAATATCACCAAAAGTTTGTTGAATTCGCCAACAAATTATCTGAATTTTTGTTTCTTTAAAATTAATTTATAATATTCATAAGTAATTAAGAACAAATTCATGCGGAAAAAAAAAGAACACATATTACTTTTTAGAATTGATAGAAACTTTTTTTTTTATGATGAAATTGGAAAAACTTATTTAAAAGGATTTAAAAAAAAAAAAACGAAACTAAGCAATTTCAAAGAAAAACATACAAAAGAGCATTGAAATATTAAATAATTTAATAAAGGATAAAAATATATATTCAATGATTTTATAAACATTGATTAATATAAATGGCATAAAAAAAACTTTTTTTAAATATTTCACTTTTCAGACGATATTCAAACATAAAAAAAATCTGGCATCAGCAACAGCGTTACGAATTATTTGCAGACGAAAAACTTACGAAAAAGAAAAGTCGTTAAGAAATAAAACAGAAAAATTATTTTCTAGAAATTGAAGAGAAAATCCACCTCCTCCCAAAAGCAGCAATTAGTGTATTAAAATGTCCGTTAATTAAGACTTCAAATTATTTTACCTCGACCGAATCTTTTCATGTGGAGTATTTCTCGCTCTGTAATAAGTTAGAATATAATTGGAATCTCAGATGGTAACATAGAAAATATTTTTTTCCCTTTGGGAGTGCTTTGAATTTGAAATGAAAAATGATAACGTGCTTTTTATTTATTTATTTTTTTTTTATTTATATCATCACGTAAATAAAATTTTTTAGTTATAAAGCGTTGGCAGCATTGGAAGAACGATTTCGTTACTATAGTTACAGACTAACAAATCTGAAATCTCGTCTCTAATGGAAAAAAAAAATGGTGCATATTTGCATCTGTGTATACATTCCATTTCATTAAAATATTTTATGTTATAGCAGTTCGTAAACTCGTATGGAATATAAAAATGTTAATCTATATTCGTGATATATTTCTAAAATATGTAACCGGAGTTTTCATTTATACAGTAATAATTTTTCCATAATTGGTAAGAATTTAATGAAATGGGTTTTTATGGATTCTTTTTCCACTAACATGACAACTCTATTTATCCATCGTTTTTTGCTATAAATTAATATGAAAAATTAGAAAATGCACAGATATTTTATGTTATAGCAGTTTATAATAAATTAAAGAATGGGATATAAAAAAATAAATTAAAGAATGTAATCTATATTCGTGATATATTTCTAAAATATGTAATCGGAGTTTTCATTTATACATTAATAATTTCTTCCATAATTGGTAAGAATTTAATGCAATAAGTTTTTATAGATTCTATATCCACTAATATGGTGATTCAATTTATTCATTGTTATTTGGTATAAATTAAAGTTAAAAATTAGAGCAAGCGCTTATATTTGTAATGCATCTGTAAAATAAGAAAATAAAGTTTTTTATACACTGATAATTTTCCCAATTATTATTTAATGAACTTTCTCTAAATATATTTGTTTATTAAAGCAGTGACTGTAGCATACGCATCTAACGGAAATTGAACCCTACTTCTCTCTATTTGCATGGGGTTGAAAGAAACTTTGAAACAAAATATTTTTCATAGAGTCCAAAATTTATACCATTATTTAACGAAATTTTTTTTTCTTTTTCATCTTCTTTTTCACACCCCGATAGGACGTTAAATAAAAGGTTAAAAACCGGTTTCATTACCTGTTATTGTTAGACGTTTCTCATACCATTGAAAGGGGCCTGATGGCCGAGTGTCTAGCGCTATGGCGGTGCCATGGATGTTTGTAAGGGTTCGGAATCTACTTTAAACCGTAGGTTCCGATCTATTTAGCCCTCGTGTGCACAAAATGAACGTAGAGTGACAAAACAAACTAAACCATATCAGTGAAACAAACTTTTCCAATACATTCTTCATAATAGGCTGTTGCAAGTATATTGGGATTGATTTCCATGGGATTTTGAAGCTGTTTGTTGATGCGAAAATGGGTTCTCCTATACCTATCCTCTCTTTAAAGAAGTAAAAGTGACTCGGTGCTAGGTGTGAGCTATATGCCACGTGATCAAACCCTTGTCATTGAAAATGTGCATGTAGCTGTCTGGTTATCACAGCTTTAAGACGCTCTGCGTTAACATGAATCAAAACGTTTTCAGTCATAAACTCAGCTCATTTTTTGACGAATTTCTGCTGGGCTATTTCCTTCTGCCTCTAGGATGATAAGAACGGCATTGTGCAATTTTGCAATTGGTGGAAGAATTAATCCTAGAAATCATGTCTGTAGGGTCTATAGCCCGACTCTAAAGTGATGTTTTGGAGTCGACACTGACATATGTAAAGAGATACATTGAATAGCTTGCCTAACTTGGCTAGTAATTTATTTAGCAGAGCTATCGGATGATGAAAAAAATAACCCTCCTTATTCATTTAAATTTCATATCATCAAAAAATGCCATAAACACAGCTCATTTTTCAACGAATGCTGCACTATTCCTTTCTGCCTCTAGGATAAGTATGACATTACACAATTTGCAATTAGTGGGAGAAATAATCTTGGCAGCCATGTTAATGGGCCTGTAGCTCAGTTCCAAGTGATGTTTTGGATTCAGAAGATATATGGTGAGATATTGAATAGCTTGTGTAACTCGGCTGGTCACTTAGCAGCGCTATCGGATAGGAGAAAAAATAGCACTCCTTATTCATTTAAGTTTCATGTCATCAAAAATACCATAAACGCATTATGGCATAAATGAAATAGATTTTTCAATGAATTTCTGTTGCGCTATTCCTTTCTGATTGTAGGATAAAAATTATGCTGCGCAATTTGCAATTGGAGGAAAATTTAATCCTGGCAGCAATGTTAATGGGCCTGTAGCTTAGTTCCAATTGATGTTCTGGACTTAGTAGATGTATGATGAGATATTGAATAGCTTGCATAGCGCTGCTGGTCACTTAACAGAGCTATCGTGTGTTGAAATAAATAACCCTTTTTATACATTTAAATTTCATATCATCAAAAATGCCATAAACACAGCTAATTTTAAATGAATTTTTTGCTACGCTATTCCGTTCTGCCAGTAGGATAGGGACAGGACATCACACAATTTGTGCAGGACATTACACAATTAGCAAATAGCGTTAGAAATAATCATGGCTGCCATGTTAATTGATCTGTAGCTCAGTTCCAATTGATGTTCTGGACTCAGCAGATGTATGGTGATATATTGTATAGTGATGCTGGTCACTTAGCAATGGGACCTGATGGCTGAGTGGCTAGCGCTCTGGCGCTCGGTACCACAGATTTCGAGTTCCGGCTTTCGGTGCCACAAGCTTTAGGTTCGAGTCCTGGTGGTATCATGAATGTTTGTAGTGGTTCTGAATTAACTTTAAGCCGTAGGTCTCGGTCTCATATGACTGTAGAGCGTCACAGAGCGGAATCAGACTTTTCACCCACATCATTCCCAAACTGTAAACCACAGATTCAGCTCTAGGCACAGTGATGTGGTGTGGTGTTGTAGTAATCACTTACCAGCGCTATCAGAGGTTAAAGAAAATAGCCTTAGTAATTCATCATTTAAATTTTAAATCATCCCAAATATTTCAGCGATTTTTTCAAGCGAAAGTCTATCCATAATGTTAAGAAAAATATTTCATCGAAAAGCGTTTTTAATGCATAAGAAAAAGCACATTAAAAGTAACATCCGTTCCCAATACATGTAAACAGTATCCGTTCCTAAACGAATGCATGTATGCATGTAAAAACTCGGGGATATAGGGAAGGGGCAAGGTTCGCAGAAAAATAATTTTCTGCTCTGAGGGCAGGCTTGAGTTTTATTCAAACAAAATACCCCTCCGCTCCTACTGGAGATATTGAAACAGTTGAAAACAGATTCCGGTTGTACCTAAATCCAATCTATGAAAAGAGTGAAATCCACAAAACAATTCGCTTTTTCCAAAAAGTAGACTCAACCATTGTTTTCTCTCTGCAAAAACACAATGCACAGACATTTTTTTTCCCCAAAAATTCCTTTTTTTCCATTTTATTTTCCCTCCCTCCCTACCAAGTTTGTTTCATTTGACTTTAAAATGCACTCAGTTTCTGAAGATAACGAGTTTCGTTTTTGCGTAAAAGCGCAGAGCTATTCTTCCCTTTCAATTACTATTCCGGGATATTTAAAGGAGAACCGTTAGCGTTATTGCTTTCGACAAAAGTTAGTCAAAAGGAGACATTTTTTTTATTTTCTTTTTTTTTTTTGCATGATTAATTTCAGAGAAGTATATTGTAAATGTTGATTTATTTATTTATTTTTTAATAAAAACCCTTCATAATTATTGTTCAAAACTTTAATTTTTACATAATTAAAAGTCGTATTTTCCACCAAAAATACTTTTCTTAAATTTTAGTATAAAGTTAAAGTCGCAGCTTTCAGAAACGAGGAGACTCGATGGTGAAGGTGAAAAGTGTTTTAAACGTCTCAGATTGATAGTCAGGAAATCATGTGAGAGTTTTCCAAATTTTTCACACACATATGTATATATATATATTATATGTGAAGCAGTTAGATCTAAAAGTACTCTGAAAAGGACTCTATTGCTCTTTGATAGGTTGTTCATGGGATACATAAATTGGGTAACGCTGAATCTTCTACATATCAGCCACCGGAGAAGCAAATGTCCTGAGAACAAAGTGATGTTGGAAACATTTGAAATAGAAATCAATTTTTTTTTTTAAATATGGTGAGAAAAACGTGATTCAAATAACGCGTAATAAAAATAAATAGTAAAATAAACTGTATTCAGATTCACCGCATACTGATTCGCTGTGACGATAATCACAGTATTCAAAAGACTGACTGACTCGGATCAAAAGATTCGGATTCATCCCTCAGATTGAACTAATTCATGTATTCTTACTCATTCATTATCAAATTATCGAGTGATAAACTCTTTTTTGTTCTAATGCAACTTAGACAGTTGACAGCAGACACTTAGACAGCAGACACTTAGACAGTTGTCTTTGATGCCTTAAGGCAAGCGTTCCACAGACGTTACTCATTTAACACTGCCCAGGAGGTGTGTGTAGCTTGAAGATAAGCTACGGACGCAGAGCAACAATACCTCCGCAACGCTCCACGATTCTGTTAGACCGAGACTTACGTTTAAAGTGGAACCACTACAAACACCGAACCACTACAAACATCCATGGCACCTCCGTGACTCGAATCTAAAACCTGTGGTACCGAGCGCCAAAGCGCTAGCCACTCGCCCATTCAGGACCTACGAGTGATAAACTTAACAGTAGAAAAACGCAAGCAACATGATTACAGTAGAACAAGTTATAATAGTCAAAAAAGAAACGGCAATTATTTTTGTAGCTTTAATAATAGATTAGACCAGTGGTTCTCAAACTTTTTGAAGCCGGGGCATCTTTTAAAATCATAAAAATAATTATAGGCGCACTATACATACAAATTTCTGAGAAACATTTCTGTTTATTTATTTTTATAATATTTAAGTCAAATATTACAAAAATAAAGCAATAGAAAAAAAAAAAAATGAAGCCTTCATTTGCAGTTTATTTATTTTTGTGAACATGAGCTTGATATGTTCTAACGATTTCTTCAATGTTTGGGCATATATCTGAAAGGCAAACTCTAATTTCATCATCAATACATTGAAGATTTCCTCTCATTTTACAGTTGAGCTACGTTCAATTAAAAATACGGCATGATAACCATCAAATAACTCCAGAACTATTTAAACAGATGGAATATACCATGGATGATTTCGAAAAATCCCTAAACGTATAAAAGTTCGACGCGCAGAAATATGAAATTTCAGAAAACAGACTTTATCATAATCACTAACGAATTCAAATCACGAAGCAGTGTCGGATAAAGCCTCAAAGTTTTCATGTACCACCTCAAGAAGAAGTACCGAGGCGTAAAATACGGTGAATTGGAAAAGTGTATGTGGGGAGGGAGTGGTCACTCTCAATATGTGTGACCATTTTAGTAAATCATATACATAGATAAGCACATATCAAAAGGAACCTGCATGACAAGAAAAAGAACCTGGTTGATAAAATAAAACTGTATATAAATTTTATGGACAAATTACCTGTTTTGTATATTTTGACCTTCATGTTAAGGATTTCATCACTTTTATAAGAAATGCTACGATTATTATGCTGTATCAAACGGCGGCCATTTTGGGATAATTTTCTGTATGATTGAATCATAGTGTCCTGGTCAAAAATCTAGTCTTTGTTCAGAATGTACATTGCAATTATCTGCGCTTTGCGAAATACGACCTTTCAAAAACTTTTAAGATTATACTGTGATTTAGTATAAGTTTTCTACATGGATCTTAATAGATAAGACATGTATTTTATTATTGATTCAAATCAAATAAATAGACAAGAAACTTGAGTATTTGGAAGACTATTTACCAAATTGACGAGCTGAATTACAGAATTACAGCAGTTGATGAAACCTTAATTTACCTGATGTAAATTATATTAGAGCTAATATCAAGCAGATATGAGACTGAAATCGATAAATTCGAAAAATATGCTTTACAAACAGTTCAATTGCAAATAAGTTTATACAGATGGCATTCGATGGCACCAATAATGTATAAAGTTTTAATGCATGGTGCTAAGATTGTTGCATATGTCTTGTTGATCTGGCAACTTTCAGAAGAGATTTGCTGAAATCAGAAACACGTACTTTCGTGCATACAGACAATTTGGTTTGTTGCTCTTTTTTGTTTCTCGCTCTTCTTTTGAAAAAAAGCCCCAAAAGTGCATGCAAGCAAAGGATTGCAAGATGATTTTCTAGAGAAGCCTGTACTGAAGATATATATATAAGTATACGTCCATAGATAAGAAAATAATAACAATAATAAGTATACATCCATTGCTAAGAAAATCAATTTGGTACTAAACGTAAAACTAGGTTAAAAAATTCTACACTAACTGTTATACTTCCTTCTTTCACAGAAACCATGCGCGATGGAAAATCCGAGTAACACCTCCAATAAATAATCGATTCGTCCTTTTCTGCCATTAAACAGGATGTTTATTGGATAATCCATTCTATTCGTGGTCAGATTATAACCACACGATAGATCCATTTCTTCCAAACTTTTTTTCTTTTTCGATTACGTTCATGTTACTGGGCAACACTCAGTCATTGAAATGTTGCCGGTGTTTTTTTTTTTGGAGTCTGAACAAGAGATCTTCCAATGCAATTTAAAAACTCAATGAATTACTATGTATGATGCCGTACCTAGGCATATTATTCTTTAAGGGGATGCTATATACCAGGGGGACCAAACCGCCCCGCCTTGAATATTTTTCACACTTTTACAAAATATATTTATTTTATAATGGCCAAAGTAGTGGAAACCAATGTATTAAAAAATACATTATGTGTGCACCCATATATTCAAAAATTAACTGTCTAAATTATGAAAAAATATTTGATTTTAAAATAATATTCTTGTGAATATATGACAGCTATTGAATATTTTATTTATGAGTTTACAGTTATGAGTTCGCAGAATAATTAATTTATATTCTGGCTACTCATGATAAGTGGAGAAACAAATATCGCTCTAGTAAAATAATTATTTTTTAACGATTTCATTTTTTTATTTCGTTTATATTTATATTTTTCATTTTTAGTATATTTTTCATTTATATATATATTTGTGTTATTTTAGTTTATATTTCTTTACAATGTTGTGTTCAGTATCATTATTATTATATTTTCTATGTTTACATGTAAGAATAATCGTAAACACAATAATAATAACTCATTATGTTTCAATTTTGCACTCCAAAAAATATCCAGGCCACTTTAAAATGCAACAGTACTCCTTGGGCCGCATAAAATTATATATCTCCATATTATAGACCCACCATATAATATTATATATGCGGCCTACGAATTTCCAAAAGTGGCCCGCAAGATCATTTGGGTTGGCCACCTCTGCTATATTCCCTACAATAAATTATGGCCTTTTCTAACTCTCCAGTCTGGCTACCCTAGATATTCTAAAAACAGCATATGTTTCCCATTACAAATTATACTTCTCATTACAAAGTACATAGTAATATTTATAACATTATTTCAAACCATATTCAAATTATAACTAAAGGAAAATATAAAATAAAACATTTAGTCAGGGAAACATTTTTGGCGACGACTTTGACAGGCGTTACTGCTGACTTTCTAAAGAACTTCCACAACATTTTTTTTTAAATATTTTTAATGCGAATTTAAGCTCTCTATTCCATACAGAACAAAATCATAATTCTGCACCATTTTTTTTTTTCTCTTTCTGTCGAAACTGAAACATGAATAATGGAGTTATTTCTGTTTAAGAATGTTCTCGCGTGAGAGAAGATTTTCGTCGAATTTCGTTTAGGATATGGAGGATTGCGGACGTGTAGACACCCGAGACAGGGGGTGGTGGAACGTTTTTTTTTTTTTTTTTTCTTCTTTGCAAGGTAACAACGAGGAAGGGTATTCCTTCCAGATATTTTTTTTATTATTTATTTAATGTAAAAACTATTTTCGAAACTGTTCCAGGTATTCGAAAATGATGGGAGCTTAATGGTCTTCTGGGTTGTCATGTGTTACTTTTGATTCAGAAATACGAGTAAGGCGTGGGGAAAGTAAGAGAACATCTTGTCAAAATGTACATTAACGAATAAAAAATGGAGTTTATATGGAGATTAAAAATATACCCATTGTTATTTTGTATTTCTTACAGAATGGTAACAGATACACGCTGTTACTTTAATATACTACTTGTAACCATAAATGTGTACGGTTACAAGTAGTATATTAAAGTATCGACGTATCAACGTATCGGCAACAAGTAACAACGTATGGTTACAATCAACGTACGATTACAATCCAGTCTAAGTGTTTGACAGCAGCATTAGAACATTATGCTGCATTAGAAAAAAAAGCATAGAACCAGCTGCATTAGAAAAAAAAAAAACGTACGGTTACAAACCGTACATATGTGCAGTTACAAGTAGTATATTAAAGTAGCAACGTATCGACAACAAGTAACAACGTACGATTACAAGTAGATGGCCAATTATCTTATTTGCAATGAGGGAAAAAGTTCTCAAGATCGAATATTTCTATAAGTACTGGATGGATTAAAAATTAAAGATCTTTAGAACAAATTTCCTGGCCAGACAATGAGAAAGGAAGTGTAAAAATGCAACAAATACAAAATTGTTTATTACAAAAGTATTAAAAACAAAAACTACATGGATTAAAATTGAAAAAAGTACTGTTCTGAGAAATAAACGTTGAACATTGTCTCACTGGATGTTTAAAAGGGAACCCTTTTTCCACAACACATGCACAAATTTGATCATTTGAAGCCACTTTTCTAAATGTGATAACGCTTATTTTGTAATCCCATTTTTAATGTTTTCTTTATCATCTATTAACGAAATGTGGATTATACTTATAAATATGTACTTTTAGATAACACCATGTAAAGGCATGGTAAGTTCTTCATGATGATGAAACCAGGAAAACGACTTATCCTCAAGTGAGGTAATAAACTGCTTGATAATGTTGGTATACACAGTTCTATACACTGTTTGATTAAAATAAAATGAATCACCTATCCTTCGACAGAACATAGAGAAACAAACATTATTTCTTGATTAATATATAGGGCTCTTGTGTGTCTTGGCTTTAGACATATCATCTACCTGAAACTAAATTTCAAGTAAAAACTCAGAATCCAATTAATTTTTAGTCTATTGGTGTCATTAAATGACCCAAGACAACAACAGTAACACAACTATTTAATCTCATCAAGTTTCGGTTTAACGGCGCGATCACAATAATAACGAAGATGCAATTCTTCATTGCTTTTGGAGCGCTTTAATATCATGAAGCGCTTGATTTCGAACTAGAATTCTACATTCCTCGTTGGTGACTGCAAATCTTATTCTTAAATTCATCTGTGGCAGGACTCAAAACAACAAATTTTACCAAGGGAAAAATCGGTGACTTGTCTGGTTCACACATAAAAGTCACCAAACAAATGTCTTTAAAAGGTAACAGCAAAAACTGAAATCAAAATTTTAAATGAACTATTATTTGCAACTGTATAATGGTGGCATTTATAGAAACAATTTGCCATTAATACCTATTATTAGAATTTCTACAATTTCTGGAAGCTAGAATCGCTCACTTATTCGATCCTCTGTATTTGAAAGCGTTGGAAATTATCATAAATTTCGCTTATTTATTAATGATTTTCCATTCATAATAAAGAAACCATGATTGTGTTAAAGATAATTAATCACCAATCTATTTAAATACAATATTTCTAACCAACCATGACATACTTGGGTCCAATGTTTGAATTAACTTAGAGGTCATAGGGCCCATCGTGTTAATTTTTCTGTACAACAAGAGACAAATAATTTAAATTAGTTAGTCACACTAGTTATAATTAACTCCTCCCAGTACTACAGTCCATGCTGGATCATTGGCCGTCTGCATACTGGCAGATTCCGAAACAGGAGATCGTTTCACACATCTACTGTCGACAATTAGGGAATTTTAAGTGGGCTACTACTTGAATAAGAGAATTCAAAGTTCATTACTTACTAAACGACCTGCATTATTCAATAGATGAAGTGTTAGTATTCAAATAATAATAATAATAAATAAAGCAGGCCATCACACATCTCAAATGTCTCAACAGAAACTGAAATAATTTGGCTGGAAATTCTACCTCATCCACTTTGTAGTCCAGACATAGCAGCATCAGATTATTGTTTGTTTAGATCTTTGCAACATTTTCTTGGTGTCAAAAAATTCAATAATAAAAACAGGAGATTGTAAATTCTCCAAATGAGGTTATTGACGAGGAACCAAAAAAAAAAAAAAAAAAAAAAGTTCTTCCAAAATGTAATCAATTAGTTGCTCGAAAGATGGTTAAATATCAGAGAAAATGATAGTTTGATTTGTCGCTCTACTGTGATTTTGTGCACACTTTATGCTAATTAGACCAGTACCTACAGTTTAACATAGATTCCGAACCACTGACAAACATTCATGCCACCGCCACGATTCAAACCTGAAGTCTATGGTAAAAATGGCCATCCGACTGCTGAAAATGGCGAAGTATATATTAACGCTTAAATATATGCAATAATAAATATTTTTTTCCATTCAAAATTGTCACTGTAAATCCTGCATTACTTTCCTTTCAACCTAGTATGACTACTATGACAAACAATGAAAAATTATCTTTTAGAAGAAAAGAAAAAGGAAACTTTTCGAGAAATAAACTCGAATTGTGTGAACCACCTGTTAGTCGATTCCCATTCATCCAAGTCTTCCGCTAAAGAAAGAAACGCACTTTTTGCCGTTATATATGATATCCCATTTGTCAAGTGCTATCGCGCGGCCAAGCGTCCTTTTACTTCGGACATCCCCAATCCCTGCGACCGTCCTCTGAAGGAGTGGCGTGTGTTGCAGGGAGATAAAATGTCCCCTCCCTACTCATGTAAAAGGACACGGTCCCCCTGTCTGATGGCGTAGAAACTTTTATGTTTTGTAGGGGGTGGTTGTTGGGGATAAGATTCACTTTATGCATTTCTGTGTTAGAGACAGGTGAAATATATTTATTACAATATTCCCCAAAACCTTTAGATGGGCATTTCTTTGGAATCTGTAAATCAGTAGTTTTTCTTTCTTATTTTTTGTTATTGTAAATCGTTTCTTATGGCAACTCTAGAAAGCTAAATACTTCAATTTCTTCTTGTAAATATTTTTTTACTTGTATTTATAACACATTACATAAAATTATTTTTAATTGTGATCGTATCATTTGGGGCCTGATGATGTGTGACTAGCGCTCTGGCAATTGGTGCCATGCATGTGTGTAGTGGTGGGGAATTCACTTTAAACCGTAGGTCCCGGTCTAATGTGACTGTTGGGCAGTACCCATTAAAAAGAAAATACTACAAGAATAGATCTACAAGAATGAAACACTACAAGAATAGATCTACAAGAATGAAACACTACAAGAATGAAACACTACAAGAATAGATCTACAAGAATGAAACACTACAAGAATAGATCTACAAGAATGAAACACTACAAGAATAGATCTACAAGAATGAAACACTACAAGAATAGATCTACAAGAATGAAACACTACAAGAATAGATCTACAAGAATGAAACACTACAAGAATAGATCTACAAGAATGAAACACTACAAGAATAGATCTACAAGAATGAAACACTACAAGAATAGATCTACAAGAATGAAACACTACAAGAATAGATCTACAAGATCTACAAGAATGAAACACTACAAACACTACAAGAATAGATCTACAAGAATGAAACACTACAAGAATAGATCTACAAGAATGAAACACTACAAGAATAGATCTACAAGAATGAAACACTACAAGAATAGATCTACAAGAATGAAACACTACAAGAATAGATCTACAAGAATGAAACACTACAAGAATAGATCTACAAGAATGAAACACTACAAGAATAGATCTACAAGAATGAAACACTACAAGAATAGATCTACAAGAATGAAACACTACAAGAAAGAATCTGCTGTCTCGAAATCTGTCAGTAGATAGACGGCATTGCTCGCAATTAGGTTGTTGCACCAATGAAGTAGACGAAGAATTATATATTTTAAATTCACTCTATTTTTAACTAAAAATTTCTCTGCATTTTAATTATTGACTCTTGAGTAGAGGATTTAGGTTCAAATTCGTTGCTAGCGTTCTTTGTAGTCACTGCTTTCAGAATTGGAAAGAATCTATGGTGGTTGTAACGACATATGTAAATCGTCTTACAACGATTGCTAGAGTGATTGATGGCAAATATCAGGATTTAATCCATACGGACCACAAATACAAACTGTTACCCCTAAAAGTCCTCAATGAATACCCTTTTCGGCCCGTCGGAGGGCTGATTTGGGTTTATCATAATAACTATGCAATCAGAAAGTCTTCTCATAGATGTGAAACGATGTATAGTACAAGAATCTCTCAGATGCCTTACCCGAAAATTGATGTCATTTTAATTTCTTAGAGAAATGTAATAGTTTTTTTACATGAGAGTAAGAATCCACCATACCTTTTCACGTGAACTATAAAGCGAACGGTATGTGGAGAGAAAAGAGAAAAGCTTACATAAACTGGATCCACCATGAATTCACACGAAAATAATACAGCTGACAGCGTGTGGAGAGAGAAAAATATTTAAATAAATTATACTAGAGATGTGTGGCAACAGTAAAAGTGTTCCATCTTTTTAAAAATTACGAATTAGTAAGGGCTTAGCTCAGGCTTTGTATTGTGGAGATTGCTTTGTTATTTAGTAATCTGCTTTGCGTGGTAGAAAATAAATGATATGTTTGTGTCAATGTCTCCCTCAATTCTAACATTTCAATAACATATTCAGCTTATGTTCACCATTTTTTAGAACCCGAAAATTCTACTTTCGTTAAGATTTCAAAGTTGCAGATTACCCAGAATTTAACTGAAATTATTACGTTCACAATGGCGAATACACAAATATCCGCCATAATCTATAATATGATCAAATTAGTTGTAGTTGGTTAATGGTTATAGTTGTTGTAATTAATAGTTATAACAGTTGATAGTCGTTATATTTAAACATAAAGCATTAATATTCCCAAATGATTTAATCTTGTTCAAGGTATATTGAATTTGTGTCAAAATATAATAATGTTTGAATATACAGCACAAAAGATGTATAAAAATATTCTTTACGAATAATGAAGTTAACATGCATTATGCGACATTTTATAAAACTGTCGTGAATATTTATGCATAGACGAACTTAATTAAATCAAATTATACTTCTACAATTTTTCTTTTGTCAGAAACGATGTTTGTTTAATATTTAAAGCATTTAATACTTAAAATTGAAATGTTTATTTAGATTGTAAAGTGCATTAGTTTCTGGTAGAATATTCAACACAGCAAATCATAGAAAGATTACAATTCACTAAATATTTATCCAGACATCATTTCTAAAGAAAAGTCTATCGGAAATTATGCCTATTGTAAATGAAATTGCTCATACAATGCAATATACCATCACTAACCTTTTTCAACCTTCATTTTTGGCGTCGATAATATTTAGAACACGCATTAGATCGAAAAGTATTTTAAATTAGTTTCAAAATAAATTTTAAATGGAAATCGAACGAGAGACGAAATGAAAAATAGAAACGTTCGAAATTATTTAAAAATATAACGGTTCTGGAAGCTCGAGTTCTTGTCGAAGGTTCCTCTGGAGACTTAAATGCCGTCGTTGGTGGACTTAAAAGACGCGTTGAAACCATTCTGAAATATTTACACCTAACTGACAGTTTGTCTAGATTCGCATTCCACAAAACTCGGCAAAGCAACATTCTCGGAAAATCGTTTCTCATGAAGTTCCCGAACGTTTTTGAAAAGAATTCCTCTGTAAATGCAACTTAACCAAACCAGAAGTAAAACTTCTGAACTAAACCCCTTTTGAAATCTAGACGGGAGATCTTCGCATCTGGTATGTATTTATGCATGACTGGAATGCGTCGGGTGGAGTTGAGATGAAAGGATGCTGATTCAAAGCCCCAACGGAGGAGCCTGCATTTCGATTTTCTCTTGTAACTAGAGCATGAAAATTAAAAACTTTTCATTGGCCCAACGTTTTATTCCATTCTGAAAAAGGGGGAGGAGGGTTTGAAGCTGCATCTAAGGTGGAATATAATCTCCCCCGTGTCTGTAATTTTAACTAATTTATGCACAAGGTTTTGAGACGACGACGTATTGATCGTTCGAAATGCATTCATCAACCAAATTTCAAGAGGGTAGGTCGAAAGATTTTTAAAAGATTGTAAGCCGTTCTTCAGAAATAAGGTATGCTTTTCTGAAAGGCAATATTTGTCGTCGTAAACATGGCACCAATTCATATTTAAATGGAACCATTCCGTTTACGTTTACTTTCGTATAAGTGTCAGGGATATGTATATTTATTAGTTTCTGCAAATATATTTAAATTTCGAATAAATAACATTTGTGAAAGAAGATATATATCGGAATTTTGTTGGTTCAAACGGATTAAAATGATGTTTTGAATAAAACTTTTATATAAAATTCACGTTGCCAAATGTTTATAAATGATGGTTAAGGGGAAAAAAGGAGTATATAAGCTCATGGAATATGTTATCTCGTAAAAATTTAAACTTCTTTGAAATTTAAACTTTTATTTCATTCATTTTTAAGGTAAGGATATGTTTCAAAAGTAAAGTTTTTTTGGATATGTAGAGCTTGAAAAATTGGAAAATGTATTCAAAATAAAAAATGAGCAATACAACACTTTTTTTTGTTACACAAAAGATTTAAATAAATGATGTGCATTTGCTTCGTAAATAAACCAATTTTATTTACATTTCTAAGAAACATGTCGTCAGCTACAAAAAGCAGTTAAAAACTAATTTAAAAAGAGTAAAGAAACATAATAAAGAAATGTATTAGAGGAACTACAATCTAATTCAGATGTAAAAAATAAAAATAAATCATATATCATATGCATTGCAGTGTTATATTGTGTCCTGCAGTGCGGGGCGGACATCCTATGAGTAGTCTACTCATGACTGGAGGGAAAGTGGCAGCTTCTGTTGTGATGGAGCACACGTAGAAATAAGTGTAAACTGACTCCATGTCGCTGGAGAAGAAGGGCAGTGCCTTCAGGATGAACTTTTAGGGGGAACTATCCAACATTTGTATATAGTATGGGAGAAAACTGGAAAACGAAGAAAAATGCTGAACATCAACAATACCATCGTGTCGTTCGTTTTTGAAACAGTGTCTACAACAAAGCCGCCAGCAGATTGAACCACAATGTTCACCAGCTGTGCACGTTGCCACTGAGTCACGAGTCAGGAATGCATTGCAGTGTAATTTTGAGAATGATCTGGTAGAAGTTGGAACTGGGAAGATTGATAATCCTTTTTAGAAAATTTACTGATGAACTTAAATTTTAAAGATTTTGCAATTGAAATCACAAGAATAATTAAAAAAAAAGATGCCCAACCCTACAGTAGCCCGGAAGCATATATTAGAACTAAGTGGATGGGCTTTCTGCTAACAGTTCTACTACTGTTAAATGACTTGAAAGTCATTTTTTTTACGTCAACAAACCGAAACAATCAAACACATTGAATACTACAGTTGGTTTAATGTGCAACTCATGCCAAATATGTTGTAATTTCGATTCAAAATAACACTAGCAGCTGAATTCACTTTCTTTATGTCGCTTACTATCTATTAATACACTTTGGAACTGATTTTTGATGCCGTTTCCCCCTTTTTCAAGTATCTTCAGTTCAAATTTGAACTCATTGTGAGGATCATCTTTTTTTACAGCGTTTTGAAAGGAGGATTTTAATTATAATCACCCTGTATATTAACTGAAAGAAAATAAGGAATAGTTTTCTCAAAATCTTAAATTGAACTTATCCAATTAAATAGGTGAAATTTTCTTATAAAAAATGATAAATTGTTATCTCAAAGTAAATAATTGATTTCTTTCTTCTTGTGATATTAATAAATTTATTGATTTGATCCAGAATATTTAATTATAAATTATTGAATTCAATACAAATATTTTTATTTATTAAAAATAATTTATTTGGTATATTTCGGATACCTTTATACAAAACGCAGTAATGATACGAGCTTATACTTAATTTACTTAATTATAATTATTATTACATTATTAAATTAAGTATAATAATTATATTGCCATTATAATTATTATACTTAATTTACTACATTCAGTAAAAGTTAAGTTATTTAAACATAAGAATATACCATCAATTGAAAGATTCAATTGAATTCAGTAATTACATTTTAAATGGCAACTTTTTAAAACATAAAATAGCACATTTTCTATTATACCAAGGAATAATTAAACTTTACCTTCAGGCATTTTCGCGTAATTGTATCGATTTAAAAATTGTTAATTCACCTATTGTGTATTTTCTTTAAGAAGATAAAGACAAAAATGTTAAATATGATGTGATATAATAAAACAGCTCATACAAATTCATTGCACCATAAATATTTTAAGACTTAATTTATTTTAATTTATTGTTCAATAAAGTGAATAACTAGCTTTTATTTGTTTTTAGTAGACAGCTTCAAGTTGTTTTCAAAACAAGTGGAATTAAAGGGATCGTATAAAAATATAAAAATGAAACATTCTTAAAAAGAATATGTCATAAAATCTTGAAATAAAATTTAATGGCTTAAAAATTGTGCAAACAAAAAATGATTTTTTTAAAACAAGATATTAAAATTTAATAATTGGATGAATTTATTGCATAAAAGTTATGTATTGTTATAAGTGTTTCAATTTAAACAAACAATTCAGTTCGAGATTTTTATTTTAATTGCAAAATTTTAAAATGTGTATTTAACTTCCATTGAATTACATAAGAAAGTTTCAAGTGCTTGAATAAATTGATACCCTAATGCTTAAACTGATGAATCACAATTTTTGTTTTCTTGAAAATCTATGTATACTACTGTGTCCAAAAGTAAGAACAATTTTCAATTTAAATTTCAGGGCATATGGTACTTCAATTTTTCTTCTTTGTTATGTTGTTGGCGCTGTCCTTGACATCTGTGTGAAATTTGACGTCAAAATATTCAATAGTGTTTGAGTTACGCTTGGTTTTGTGAGACGCTAAAACTGATTCCAGCGAAACTTGAAATGTCTGAATTAATTGAGCAAAAACTTGCGTTAAATTTTGTTTGGGGATACATATAGAATGTTGCAGAAGGCATTCGGTGAGCATTCCTATATCGGAAAGAAATGTTTAAATCATATAAATGGTATAAACAGTTCAAAGTGGAAGTGGTATAAACAGTTCAAAGAATGCGGTGAACGCGTTGAAGACGGAGAACCCTGTTCGACCACCAACCTCAACCGACGAGACTCACGTCAAAAAATAAAAGATTTGGTGCTTGCAAACCGTCGATTTACATTTAGAGACCTTGCTGATGATGTTGGAATTTCAAAATTCCATTTTAAAAGATGTTTTGGGCCTCAAACGCGTCAAATCTTGAATGGTACTGAAAACACTGAATGCGCCAGCTCACACTGCATTGATTCTTCGTGACTTTTTCTCCAAAAAATGAAATCCATATCGTTCCACAACCACCGTATTCCCTGAGTTAGCATCGTGCTACTTCTGGCTATTCCGGGGATACCGTTTGATTTCAAAAATCGCCGGAATCAGTTTTGGCGTCTCTCAAAAGCCAAAGCGCAACTCAAACACTAATGAATATTTTGACTTCAGATTTCACACAGATGTCAAGGACAGTACCAGTAATCTAAAAGAAAAGAAAATTGAAATACCATAAGCCCCGGGAAATTGAAATTGAAATCTGGTCTTACTTTTGGACACAATAGTATATCATTTATAGACCTCAACAGGAAACTTTTTCTAAATAAATTAATTTAATAGATTAGTTTTTAAGAAATACTTACTCTTATTTATTTTATAGAAATTACTTGCTTTTATTTCTATGAAATTTTTTTATTTTTTCTAAATTATTTCACTTAAAATGTTTTCATAAATAATTCATTTTATATCATATAATTCTTTACATATCTTATATGTTAAGTGCATTTATTTTTGTATTACTAAAATACCTTTTTAAGCAATTATATTATAAAAATAAAAATATATTTTTATATAATTTTTTTTAATATTTTGAGTGAAGATTAAATTGCTAAGAAAAAAATGTTTGACCTAAGAAAAATATTTGCTTTTTTTTTTACTTATATATTCAAAAGGATTAAAAATATTTTTATAATTTAAAATTACTTAACATTTCAACTTTTCTTAGTTGTATGCACGTATAAAGAATCTATATTTATTATCTATCTTTATTTATACAATCAATCTTTTAGTAGTACATGGAAATTTTATTTTCACATGTTTTATCCACATTTGTGCTCATTCATGAATCAATTTACATATTCCATAAAAGGAAAAACAAGAAAAAAAGAAGGAATTTAACCTATTTTTATTAATTTCATTCAAAACAATAGTAGATAATTTAATCCTGACAAATTTTTTTTTTTTTCTGAAGAATATATTTTTGAATTATTGGAAGTATTGGAAAAATTGTCCTCTTTCGATATTCTCTAATTTTCCATTCTCACAAAATATCGAAACCAAAATATTTCAAGCATGAATTCCAATAATAAACCTTCATTTTCCAAGCTGTCACTCTTAGCAATAACAACTCAATACACGCCAAGGCCATACATAGAAACATCCCTGTCACACGAAAACCAAAACAACAAAACTTTTACAACATGCTGACATCTTTTTAATTCCAGCAACACAACTTTCTTCGATGTTAAATTAACGTTAATTTTTCCCTTCTGCCACGAAATAATTGTCACCAGAACAGGTGTAAAAATCAGCACACCACAAAATCGAAGCCTTCGGTTTCAGCACGTGTCACAAACTGTCAAAACATCGCAGACGATATTTTCCTTCCAATAAATACTCTCTCGCCGGTTCTCGCGAAATCCCGAGGACGACGTAACACGCTCGAATTGAGACGTCAAAAGGCTTTTCTCGCGTGAGGAGGGTTGGCAGGGTATTATTCGATTAGCATACAGATGCACGTGGTGTGACTAAGGGGACTGCGCGCACCGAACACGTGAGTTATTAGAATGCGATGTGTTGGCAATAAATTATGTATTCCTTATTCTTTCCGGAGCACGTGACTCTCTAGGGTTTGCCGTTTGCTGCTGTGATTAGAACAGGGTCCGAGTGGTCACTTTTTGAGTGGAAAATATTGCAGGACCCCAAATACTGCACCGAAGTATATAAGACGATAAACATTAATTTATCAAATAATTTGAAAATCAACAGTTTATTTTTTTTTTCAATTCCTTCTATTAGTTCCCACTCTCCCTATATATATCTCGTTCAAATTTCCAATCGTTAATAAAATACTTTTTATTCACCCACTCAAGTTCAAATACATTTTTTTTTGAACTTGTAAATATTAATACAGTTTTCAAATATTAATACAGTAATTAAATTTAATTCATTAATTATAGTTTGTTTTAGATTTAAGTTGCATGTATCTAATAATAGATGGCGCCAGATGTAAGAGGAAAATTTCAACTTTATTTTTAAAAGGACTTTTCTGCAATATAGTGCAATATACTTAATTCTCAAATTTGTCACAAAAGTGTTTACAATTCTTTTTTTTTTTTTTTTTTTTTTCGATTTGCGGTTAAGGGTTTGCACATATAGATAGCATGCAAGCTTGTGTCTACTGGTAAGATTCTGTCCTTGCTTTTAGAAATGAAAATTTTAATGCTTTAAAAAATTAATTAAATTTTAATGCTAATTAAATGTTTTTAGAAATGAAATTTCGATTACGATGGAGTGGCAAGCATATCGAATCGATAGTCAAACGTAACGTAACGGCTGATATTTATTTGGAGTGCCTAGGGTAATACCTGTACCTCCATACCATAATTTTATTAAAAGTTTACGCAATTATAGAATAATACTAAAATTTAAAAGAATTACATTTAATTGAGCACATGCTCTGTAAAGAGAATAAAAGAAATAATTAGGATTAGTAATAAAATTTTTTAACAATAATTTATAATAATAAATATGGCAATAATAAGAAAATAAATGCCCCGTTATGATACAATTCTGATCATGAATAAGAAAAAGAAGATAGGAAAGAAAAGAGGTAGAGTTTGTTTACTAACAACGCAGCGAAATCCGATGTAAATTTTCGGGAGATTTCTTCATTCCTTATATGCAAATGCAAGGGAATTTAACTCCCAAAATCTTAAGCCGATCTGATGACCAACTAGCGCTCTGGTTTTGGTACCACAAGCTTCGCGTTCGAATTCTGGTGATGCATGAATGCTTGTGTGTGGTTCGGAAACCACGTTAAAACGTAGGTCCAGGTCTAATTAGCCTAAAGAGTGCAAAAAATGACCATAGAACGGCAAATCAGACCCAAAATCTTAATGGATGCCAGTTAACTCCTCTCTCTGTCAGTAGGATTGTTCATGGTGGGACTTAGTGGAAACCAAATTCCTTTGTATATAATAATTAATTTTGCTTATAAAATTAATTGAATAATGATTTGATAAATAATTCTTTACAAGTGAATAAATCTCACCGTTTTTACATTTTGTCGGAGTACTATTTACATTTTTATTCGGTGGATCACAAGAATCGGCATTATTTATGGTGCCACCACCATTTAGAACACTCCCCACTTCTGATGAGAGGATACTCTACACTCCATTTACCTGTTCTAATACTGTTAAAGAATTTTTTGATTTAGAGATTGAAGTTGCTTATACTCGGCATAGGTATAAGTGTTCAATAGTTTTTAAAATAATGCCTGCATCTTTAAAAGGGCACCTGCAGGTGAGGAAGTCAAATATTATCAGCAATATGCGACAACTTTCCTTAAGTTGGCCTTCTTCATGCAAGTTATAATTTATTAAGGCACTTGTGGTTATCTTACGAAGATTTCGTCATAATGTAACAATTTTTCTTTCTTCTGTTATAAAATAAGCAAATTACTATACATTAAGAAAAAAAAAGAAAAATTAATTGATTGATTTAATCTGATTGTGAATTGTTGGGATTGTGTATTGGATTATATTGAATTGTAGACTGTGTATTGTTGTGATTGTGTATTGGATTATGAACTGTACACTGTGTATTGTTGGGATTGATATTGTGTATTGTATTGCATTGAATTGTAGATTGTGTGTTGTTGAGATTGGGATTGTGTAGGTGATTGTGTTGTTGAGATTGGGTATTTGATTGTAGATTGTGAATGTGAATTGTATAATGGATTGTGTTTGATTGTGGATTGTGTATGTGATTATCCATTGTGTATGTATGTGGATTGTGTATTTGAAGATTGTGTAATATATATAATCACATGCACAACATGTGTATGTATTGTGTATGTAATTGCGTATCAGGAGCTGCAGTTTATAATAAATTTAAAAAGCATAATAAATATTGTGTTTTATATAGTATAATAGCATATGAGTGGATCAAATAATTTCGAAATGGTTGATATTACAAAATGTCCATCAATCTCCACAAATAAAGGGCAATTCAACAAATCCGAAGGATATTTTGAGAAATCAATGAAAATTGACATTCTCTGACACATATAGAAGACAAAGTGAAAATACATAAACGGAAATGCGAACAGCTCAAACAAATCCTCTCGGATAGGATGTATAGTCTTGCAGACTTTGTTACAAAGGACTTATTATCCTATAATAGATTAGGACTTTGTAGGAGTTATTTTCCTATAATAGACTTTTAAACAAAGTACATTGAAATATATGGAGACTACAAAAGAATGATGTACTTATTAAAATCCTGTTGTTGCAATACATTAGAGAAATAACAATGATTTTTGACAAACCCAAAGTTACTTTATTTACTTTACATCGAAACCTTCAGCTTAATTCATTGACAATTTCACTAAAACTAAAGCTTTAGCCAAATTATTGTCTTTTAAAGCAAAATGTCTTGCAGGAAATCTTTTCGAGGAGAATTGATGTTAATATACAACAAAGACACCCAACAAAGATAATAGTACTTGATGATAACAACGAAATTAATGCCTTTTTTAGGATACTTTCCAGCCCACGCAATTATAATATTTTAGCCTTGCATAAACGGTTATCAATTTGTTCGGTTTATTTGCTAGCATATAAAATGAGTTCCATTAAATCAGAATCCCAATTTTAGTGCAAGGTTATTCAATTCATTTTTTAATGTGTTATAAAATTAACAATGAATACTTTTTATTAATGTTATTAAAAATGCTTTTCTGACTGTGATTTTGTGTTTGTATTTATTTTCGCTGCTGAATACCACAGTAACAAAGTAGCGTAAATGCTATTGGCGGCAGTCAATTTCACATCTAATCAATCAGTTCTTTCGGAAGACAACGCTAAACAGATTACCAAGATTAGATGCAAGATTAGTCGTGACAGCTTTAAGTTACTTTGTTTAAATTATTTATTGGTTGAGCTGGTTTTATATATATAAATGCAATTTTTTTTGTGACTAGTACAATGTTTGTTTTTCCAGCCTTTGACCTAAAGTCACTGGCCTGAAATCAAATCACAGATCAGAGCGCTGGTCAGTGCAGGGTTTGGTTTGTCGCTCCACTGTCATTTTTGTGCACACTTTAGGCTAATTAGACCTATCAAAAGACTAATAGAATTAGTCTATCTAATTAGATATTATCAAAAGACTGAAATAGGATTTACTATCGCACTCGCATTCGCCAGTCCTGTCCCTTCTGATTATCAGTTATTGTTCCGCTTGATGGCCAATGGTTTGACTAGACTACACTTCACCAATCTTGATTGGTTTGGTTAATCGCTCTACTGTCATCTTTTTGCACACTTTGGCTAATTCGACCAGACCAACAGTTTAGTGTGGATTGTGAACCATTAACAAACATCCATGCCAGAGTCAGGATTCAAACCTGAAACATGTAGTACCAATGACCAGGGCGCTAGCCAATTGGCTATCAAGCCGCCGTTGGTCAGTGCAATGCAATCACTTCAAAGTGCTTAACACTCATAAAAAAAAATCAGATCAAAAATGCATACAAAGACCACAAAAGTACATTTTGGGCGGTTCACAACTTTCTACCCACATTCTCGAGCTAACAGTTGGACTTTCTACTTTAATTATTTACCATGCCAAGCTCCATAAAATGACATGAATGCTTTAGGCTTACTTTCTTTTAATTTGTTTTGAATGAAACTCCATTAGTTGGGAAATTTTGTTAAACAACGCATTAGCCATCAGACCTTTGTTAGTGCAATCTTTACTCTTATACTATGTGATATAATATTTATACTAAAAACAAAATTGAATTGTATTCGTTGTTCTATAATTCTTCACTTCCGGGATTAAATTTCGTCACCGCCTGCATTACATTGTAAAAGGAAATAATTCTACAACGGATTGCTTTGAAGTGTTGGAAGTTTTAACCGGAGCTTTACAGTGAAAACTTCTACTAAAAACTCTGTGAAGCTGTCTTTACCACAGATTGGATTGAGACTGAGAACGACAATATGCATGCATTATAGCATCATTGGAGTTGATTCGAAGCATAACTAGGGTTGGCCTGTGGGACTAGTGTACTAAAGATTATATCAGAACTAAAAGAGGGGGCGTACATTAATTGGTCATGTCTCGAAAATTGCTTCGGAATTATCTTAAGCATGAAGTTGTAATTGCTTTGTGCCACGATTTTTTTTTTTTTGTCCTCAATATCATATAATTGTGATTAAATTAGTTTCAAATATAGTATATATTAGTTTAAAAATACATTTTATCTTTGCTATTATTAAAAATTTATTATAATCTTTTTATTAAAATATTTATTAAATATTTTTTTCTTTACAAATGTAAAAGTATGTTTTGTTCTAATGCAGCTGGCAACACAGAGACAAATCTTCATGCCCTCAGCAAGTGCTGCACTGCTGTTACTCATTTAGCACTACCCAGGAGGCACGTGTAGCTTGAAGATATGCTACGGACTCGAGAAACATTGCCCCACAGCTCTCTACGATCATATTAGACCGGGACCTAGACATAGAAAAGTGGATTCAGAACCACTAGAGATATCCATGGCACCGCTGGGACTCGGACCCAAAACCTGTGGTACTGAATGCCAAAGGGTGAATTGTATTCTTGAAAAGAGCATGAGTAATAATCTTTTTCAACTTGCAGTTTATTCTTCCTATCTGACATTCTAAAAAAAATACATGAAAAGCAGATGGTATTAAACAAGCATTCCTAATTTCATTAATGTTGCTTAATTTTATGGTTACATGAGCAATTATTTTGTTCTATTCACACAAAAAACTTGGGGCTTACATTTTCTATAAGTGTATCACGGCTGAATGGCTTATAATCTCTCTTTTTTTAAAATATTTAATTTATGAATCACATAATGAAAATAAGCTATAGATTACTTTAAGAAAAGGGCAACAATTTTTCTTAATAAACTAATCAAAAATCTATGAATTTTTTTTTTTTTTTATATTGCTAAAATTGTTTGAATAAAATATAGTAAGCCACACGAAAAACCTCAACAGCATATATTAATTAATTATCCTTTGTATATGTATATATTAATTACCTAAACTTTGACACGATATAAAAAAAAAATAAGTGAAAAAGCACAAAAAAGAGCGAAAAAGTCGCCAATTATGGCGTCCCTAATGAAGAGCTCGAACTGTGGAAGGTGCGTGTCGTAGCAAAGTAGTTACTAAAATTAAGTAAAAATACAAGATACGTCTCTAATGAAAGGAGAACTAAATAGGGAAAAAAAGAGAAACAAAGCAATAAAAAAGCCACCAAGAAATTAATCAATACGAGAGGGACCGGAAGCATATTACAAAGCCGATCTAACGGTACCCATTTTCAGGGAAAAATTAGAAGTCATTCTTTTAAATTTTGTGTATCATTTAAAGACAATAGATGTACAAGGAAATGAGATATTGAATTAGATTTGAGCATAAGTAGCTTTTACGATAGTTTAAGTAATACAAATTAAGTACTCATTAAGTTAATATATTTTTTTAATTTTTATTTTTCATTGTAAAATGACTGAACATTATTTGCTAATAATTTTTTTAAGGTTTCCTTTAGACCCTTTTTTTTACATCCTTTTACAATATAAAAACATATGAATTCTATTTTTACTCAAATTAGAAGATTTTCTAATTCTAAAATACTTGTAGTTAGCTTACATTAAGTTTAAGATAATTGATTAATATAAGTAGCACTCTGGCTCACGGTGTCGCAGGTTTTGGGTTCGAGTGCCATGGATGTTTGTAGTGGTTCTCCACTTTAAACTACAGGTGACAGTAGAACGTTGGGCGTAAGCCTGACAACCCTACTCCTCTAAAAAGAAAACATTTCCTTCCTCGAAATCTGCCAGTCGGCAGATGGCCTCGGCCCACCATGGGGCTGTTGCGCCAACGAAGAAGAAGAATATAAGTATTCTGAATACGCTACAGTTTTTTTTAAAGACCTTCTCGTAATGTAATGTGTATGCTGAAATTGTAAAACACATTGACATTTTTATATAGAAGTTTCTAATGGTTTCGAGAAAATACTTAATAAAAGTACTAATATTGAATAGAAATTTGATATTTTGATATTTTATACATGTTGATTTATTAGAAAAACAAACTTTTACTATTATTTTAGTATAATGTATATATTGCATTTTTTTACGATACTAGTCGGCTTGGCTTTTGTCAGCTTCAGTGAAGTTATATACTTTTAATTTTGGTTCACTTAAATATAGAAAATACACAAGCAAAAATGAACAACAAAATAAAATTTAAACGGAAATATAACCACAGGATAACTAATTTAACATTTCATCCTTTGAGAAAATAGAAAGGTGAGTATTATCTTAAAAATCCAAATACGGATTTGGTGACATTTTAACATAATTAGTGATTTAATCAAAGCCAAACAACAAATGACTCCACGGGTGAAATATTTAACAACTAATACAAATTAGGATTTGATTTAATTAAAAAAAATTAATAAGACATATAATTATAGATTCGTGGAAGGATTCCACTTCTAAGCCGAAAACTCGATACTCAGGTAGCGCAGAGTGCATGAAAGAAACCTCCTTTCCGGGTGAGTGTCTGTAAGTCAACTATTACGTAGGGTTGCGTTAAATATATTTTTCTCGAGATGAAAGACTTTAAACTAAACGTTTCTCAGCAGAGGGGGAGAGATGTGTAGGAGGAAGGCCGGTTACAATATATATTACAAATGCATGTTTATATGTGTGTTTATGCAGCATAATTTAAATGCTATAGCATTTAGCACCCTCTTTATTTTATTATGGGCTTATTTAAATTCGGTGTGCAACAAAAATTCTTATTGATTTTTTAAAATTAAATCAAGTCCTTATTATATATATATACGATATAAATATATAAAAATAACCAATTGCTCATATATAAAAATAACCAATAGAGATCTGAATAACTTTCAACATTAGTATTTATCAAGTAAATGCTATTGTTTCAGAAAGAATGGGATTTTATTAATAAAATGATTGTTCATATTAATTGAGACAGAATTTGTGTCGTCCTTTATGCAATTTCATTTTTTTTTTTTTGTTTACTCAGTTGTCGTTGTTCACTCAGATCTAAAATCTCATAATTTATCTCCTGTTTAATAAGTTGACACCTCATCATTGTGAACTAACACAGAAGAGCATGGACTAACATAAGAAGCATAGCAACTAACATAGAACTAACATATAAAAATTTAAGTAAATTCCTACTTTATAAATAAAGTTGAAATTTTGTTCTTACATCTGGCGCCATCTATTATTAGATATATGCAACTTAAATTTAAAAAAAACTAAAACTAACTAATTTAATAACTGTAGTGTATTCAAAAAGATGCATTTGAACTTGAGTGGATGAATACAAAGTATTTTATTAACGATTGAAAATTTGAACAAGATATAAATAGGTTGAGTGTGAACTAATAGTAGAATTGAAAAAACCTCAATACGATGTGAAAATTAGTACATTTAATGATAAGAAAATCCAAGGATGACACGGTAGGGGTTTTATACTGGCAATGGGGGTGAGAGTGTAAAAGACAAAAAGTAAAAGTGTAAGAACCATTGCTTTACTAACTCGATCACCAGGTCTTAATTAATCAAACAACACAAAAACAGTCGACGTCATTATCTAGCAATCAGAAATCTAATAAAGCATTCACTCATGAGAGAGGCCCCTTAAATCGCCGCCCTCAATCATAAATGGTGATTGCTTCGTCCACGCACATAATAAATCTGCATGAATATATATGAAATAAGCGTGATGTGAGAAATTAATTCTCCCATAAATCAGGTGGGTGGAGTTGGACATTTGTCCAGACCGGCAATTGAATCCAGTTAGCTAACTACCAATGAGTAGTTAGATCCCTCTATAATGAAATTACGAGAATTTTGTATGTATTTTTAGTATAAATTTACATAGATAATATTATTATTATTTTAATAACTTCTTTACTTCCGAGAACTATTTCGTATAACATGATCGTTATTGTTGTACTATATACTATTTACCTATGCACTAAAACTGTTGTACCTATTCGATATAACTAGATTACTAAATTTTATTTTGCTACTTCACTTCCGAGAACTATTTCGTGAAACATGGATAACATGATCGTTATTGTTGTACCTGTTCGATATAACTGGATTACTAAAATTTTTGTTACTTCACTTCCGAGAACTATTTCGTATAACATGATCGTTATTGTTGTACCTATTTAATATAAATTGATTACTAAAATGTGGTCCAAAACATTTAAACAAAATAATAATGATGATAAATTGATAAATTTTTGTTTTCAACCAAACATTTACTACTTTCTTTCATGTGGAAAATATTTTTTGCATAATTATTTTTGTTGTGTTGCGATTGTTGTTTTTCTTGTTATTATAGATTAATCGGAAGGAAAACTGTTTTATTTATATCTCATATTAGTTAATTTCAGAGAGGTACAATGTAGACCTCCCTAGTGGTGCATCTTGGGCAACGTTCTATACGGCTAAGTGGTCTACAGGTTTTGCATGACGTTCGGTTGGCCTGCGTGTATTGCAATGTGGTGAGAAACTGTTTCAATAAAAAAGAAAGGATATAATGCACATCTACATCGCAATGGGATTTTCGACCCGCAAACTGTCCTCTTGTACGATTTGGCAGAATTAATGAATCGAGCTCATTTCCAACGTTGCTTGGCATTCTATGGCGGAGGGTATCCCAGACGGATGCGGCAAGCTAGAGGAACTCTTAAGGCACTTTAATGACTAAGACACTTTTATGACAATGAGGCTAACTTTACCAAGAAGATCTTTTAGGGTACATTTTCTTTTTTATTCTGTATTTTACTTACGTATTATTACCATTGCAAATAAAGAAAAAGTTAATTCAAAGAAATATTAATGTGTTAAAAATACAGCAGAACACTATATCTTAAACAAAGAAAAAGCTAATTTCAAATAATTAATGTGTTAAAAAATATTAAACAGACATATCGTCCGACAACATAAAGAAACCTCTGTAAGTGAGTCAATATTTAACACACGCTCTAAATATAACGTTTACCAAAGAAGATATTTTTTTTTTATAATATGGCGGTTCTTTCCAGCAATTTTTGCAAATGGTGCCGTAATTATATGACTTTTTATAAAAAAGTATATTTCTAATCGCGGTATAAATGATTTACCACTTTTTAAAAATTATATTTATAAAGAAAGAAAAATTCAAAATCATAAAATAACTTTGGAAAAATTTATAATAGCAGAAACACTGTTCGAAAATTTTTTGATTTATATATCTGCTTTGAAAAATATATATCAAAAAAAATAATTTTACTTCCATCTTTTTTTGTCCTCTTTTTACCTTACTGAAATTTATTCACATTTTCTTTCCATATAATAAGAAGCATTTAATTATTAAACTGGGTATATAAAAACGTCCTTATTATATACAATTCAGATGAGGAGGTTTTCAGATTTTCTAAATAGACACTCCGCAATTGGCCCAATGCCTATTTTGTAACTTGAATCACTGTCATTGGGATGAGCCTAATGATGTTATTAAATCATGAATTCAATTTATTTAAACTCAAATCTTTTTAGTTTGTGCTAATTGTGGGTATCTAATGTTCAAGAGAATAGCATGTGTAGTGAATTTAAATTTGATTGATTGCTCACAAAAATTAAACAATCCAGCAAAACGCACAATGTGCTTGTTCTGTACAAGTAACAAACAGGACTCTCGGTCATTTTCAATCAATCGCAGTCATATACTTTTGGAAATAGTTTTTCTTTATGTGAATTCCAGTTTTTCCCCACATGACAAGTTTTCTGAACCCACTTCAAGAAACAATCTTCTTTCAAGAAGAGGAAATATCTCTTGTCCAGATAAGAAGAGTTCAAGGCACATGGGTAACAGATATGATAAATGCCATAACATTAATATATAATTTATTTAATATTGACTGAAAGT
Source organism: Caerostris extrusa (assembly GCA_021605095.1). Taxonomy (NCBI): domain Eukaryota; kingdom Metazoa; phylum Arthropoda; class Arachnida; order Araneae; family Araneidae; genus Caerostris; species Caerostris extrusa. The sequence continues at coordinate 111 of BPLR01005275.1, read as the reverse complement.
GTCTCCACATACTCTAAAGAAAGTAGCAACATAAATTTCTACAAAGTAGAAAGCAGGCTTGATAAAATATATTCTGAACCAATTTTTCCAGCCCTGTTTGGAAGCTCTTGC